>VUYV01000036.1:514873-541901 GCA_008711295.1 Anarhynchus alexandrinus | reverse complement strand
CTTCAGACGTGTTCACTTCCGGTCATTCCAGTCCCTTCCCGTCCACTCCCTTCCCTTCCCTTCCCTTCCCTTCCCTTCCCTTCCCTTCCCTTCCCTTCCCTTCCCTTCCCATCAGTGTCTCTTATACATCAAAATGTCCAATCCTACATATTTGCAACATTTTCCAGAGGGGCTGTCTGTGCATAGTTGTTACACAAACGCACCACTTCGTGGTATAATAGAAACCTCGTAAAGTGGCATGATGGTCTTCATAATCCTGGAAAACACAGAACAGAAGGATGTGAAATTCTTCACTTTTATTTCCTGGACGCCATGCAGGCAAAACATGGTCTGAGATTTGTCAAATCTAATGCAACCCTTCTAAATATGTGACTACAGCATAGCGTCAAGGTCCTGATACAAGAAGGAAAAATACTGCTGAAAAGCAGGACTCCCTTCTACTATTTCTGTTCAGAAATGTTTCTCATGATGAAATGTCATCTTGGTTATGAAACACCGGAATGCTGGAAGAAAAAGGCCGAGCTTTTGATGAATGAATAATGTCAGAAACCTACTGCCTGTGGAAGGGCTGGTTAAACTCCAGATTTTGTTGCTGTTTGGTGCCCAGATTGGATCTCCTGCCTTTTGCAGCTTCACAGAATTATACACGAACAAGGGACAATCGTGACAGTCAGATCAGCTCTTCCATCATATGCCCTAAGACCTTTCCTATCACTGTCTTTCAGGGAAACAGCTCTCATTTGATTACGGTGAATTGTGTCATTCTCCTTACACATATCCACTTGTGTTTGTCTGGGTTAAGGTATGTTTTGATCCAAATTGATCTAACTGTTGTGTCCCCCAAATTATTTGTCATTTTGCAGATAGCAAAATTATAAATTTAAACAGTAGACATATTTTTCTGTTTTCTCTCAGTTCACACTTAAAGATACAGATTAAAGCTGAGACCAGAGCAAATTCTTGCTCATTGTCTGGAGTAATTTTCTGTGATATCTGAGAAGCCAGTTTTTAATTTTTTTTAATAGGAAAAACATTTTTTTTTTTAGCTATGTGCATTCAGATACCACGGTGATGACCGATGCAGGGGTATGAATAGGATAGCCTAGTATTATGAAATATGCCATGTGGACAATGTTCTTAATAGTCTTAAACGTTGGAAGTTTAAGACACGCTGTTTTATGTGAGAATCATTTCCAGATATTGAAGAAAAGTGTTAGTTTTCTCAGAAATGTTCAAGTAAAATTGACTTTTATATAACTGTGAAAAAATGTGCTGCTATGTGCAGAAATCTTTAAGATGTGTGCCAATTTATATGCCTTTTCCCTTAATATTCCTAAAATGGTATTTATTTTCTTAAAGGAAAGAGCCAATGTCTGCCTTGCCCAGAAATATTTATTTGAAAGCACGTTTTGAAAAGTAAATATGTTGATTGAATCAATACATAGAATTAATTGAAGAAATAACAAGTTCAAAGGCTAATAATGATGATGATGATAGCAACAAAAATCCAAACAATGTAGCTGTCATTAAAATTTAGACCCTGGGTAAAAGTTTGAGCGTGTCAAATGAGAAAGGACTGATCTGTGCAAACTCTGAGAAAAAGCAATGCCTTAGGATTAATTTATATATTATGCTATTCATCGTTATTTGGGTGTCCACATGGAATGGGTGAAAATATTCACAATTCATGAACAAGGAAAGATTTCTGGGACATGATTTTTTCATTTGAAGATTCATAATGGAAGTAAACTTTTGTTTTTCATCAGTATCCAGATTTAAGCATTTGTAACTGATTCGGGGATTAGAAACAATGCCATATGGTTTGAGTGGCCAATCACACAGCACAAATAACAACAAGAAGTGGTCAAAGTGAACATCTGGTGAACATTCTGAATCTGAAGATTATCCTGATTATTCTATGAATATTTATGAGTAAAAACCAATTTAATAATGAGCTAGTCCATTAGTCCATAAGCTGTTCAAAGTGAAAAGAAATAATTACATATACAATCAATATTATTTCAAATGAATTAAAATTTAACATACTTCTGGTTATAACAAGCTTTTCACTCTGCTGGAATCTCCATCTCTCTGAATCCGAAATCTGAAGGCAGTCTCTGCCAAGAGATTTTAAACCTGTGTTTAGATTTTGTTATATGTTGTATTCACAAACAGTGCATCACTAAAAAAGAATTAGAAAATTTGTGTCATTGCGTTTAGAATATATCTCACAGACTTCAGAATACAACAAACAGTTTAGGACAGTGAAACATAATTGTACACGTGTTAGGGTGCAATAAATTAAGAAGTTCAAATCACAGGAATTCAATATTTAGGAAAGCCTGACTAGGCTTATTTATAAGATTTCCTTCCATGTATCCAAAACTTTCAATAACTCGAAATGCAGAAAACTTGAGAGATTAGAGAGACTCAGTAAGTGTTGATAAAAGTTCTTCAGTAAGTCTGTAGAAGAAAACCACAAAAAGAGTTGTTATACAAGTGCTGGGAGCAGGCATATGCTGCATAGAGTTGAACTTTGATGATGACTTTGATGGATGAAGCGTCATAATCTTCGGCTTCCTTTTAGAATCATAGAATGGTTTGGGTTGGAAGGGACCTTCAAGATCATCTAGTTCCAACCCCCCTGGCATGGGTAGGGACATCTTCCACTCGATCAGATTGCTGAAAGCCCCATCCAACCTGGGCTTGAATGTTTCCAGGGATGGGGCATCCACAATTTCTCTGGGCCACCTGTTCCAGTGTTTCACCACCCTCAGAGTAAAGAATTTCTTTCTAATACCTAATCTAAAATTACCCTCTTTCAGTTTAAAAACTGTTACCCCTTGTCCTATCACTACATGCCCTGACAAAAGAGTCCCTCTCCATCTTTCCTGTAGGTGCCCTTCAGATACTGGAAGGCCCCTATAAGGTCTCCCTGGAGCTTTCTCTTCTCCAGGCTGAACAACCCCAACTCTCTCAGCCTGTCCTCATAGGAGAGGTGCTCCAGCCCTCTGATCATCTTCGTGGCCTTCCTCCGGACCCGCTCCAAAAGGTCCATGTCTCTCTTACGCTGGCGGGGTGCCCAGAGCTGGACACAGTATTCCAGGTGGGGTCTCAGGAGAAGTTTTAATTCTTAGTCTGAAACCAGTGAGAAATTCTGCCATTGATTTTGCTGGGCTAGGATTTCAGCCTTGCTACTGTGCTGTCACCGTATGGACAATACATCTGCTTGGGCAAGGCATTGCAAGGAGGGTTATCTTGTCTCAGTTGCATGTCTTCTGTAGGTCACTTCTCCCTCTGTGTCTTTCATTTTCCCTGTCACCTATCATTTGTGCTGCTTGTTCATCTCAAACATGAATGTTTTGGAGCGGTGTCAGTCCCTCTTGCCCATTACTTAACACCCTGGGGCTTGAAAATCCTTGAAATATTTAGATGCTATTGCTGTATGAATAATAACAATTAGAATGCTATTCTTTGGAGAAATCCAAGCTGGCTTGCTGCATGGATTCATCAGATTCTTTACAGGAACAAGGCATATATTTTTAAAGGACGTTTAATTTTTAGCACTGGCTTCAGCTGATATTACAAGTCTATGCAAAAATGTATGCATTCTGAATTTCTACAAAAATAAGTTTGTTTTCTTTAAAAATAATGAGTTTATACTAGTTATTTTTGGTGATGTTTCAGACTGAAATAACACTATAACTAGCTGCAGAAAGTCTTGTGGCTCACACCACAGCAAGTTTTAAATCTTATGGAGTCAATGGTGCAGTTTTTGCTTAGAAAAATAGATGAAAATAAAGAGCTTCCTAGATTTGTTTTCCCAAGCCAGGATAGGGGTGTGACCAGCCTGAAGTAGTTTCTGCAGTCAAACACTTCTTTTGTTAGTAGAATAATGTTAAAATCTATTGAAACCACAACATTTTTCTTCAAAAAAGTGCTCTGATTTTGTTCTGTCCACAGTGTGTTAAGCGGCAACAGCAGCTCCATTTGAAAATTATATCTTTAGAAAAATTAATTAGGGGAAAAACTTCAGTAATTAATTCATATTCTATAAACGAAATGCTGTCATTAAATTTCAAAATGGCAAAATGTTTGAGAAATAAAATGTTTCTGATGCCAGTATTTCCAGAGTAGTCATTGGCTCAGACTTTATTCCATACCTATTGCCATTCTGGCAAAAAAATAAGAGTTAATGTGATCAAGGTGCCATTGAAATCAATGCTAAATCAAAATACTTTTCTGAGGTGGTGACAAGAGCTCTGCTCTCTTTTTATTTATACTTCAAAAATCAAGCTTGTATGGTGATATTTCCAAGAAAATGGGATCCATATTTCATAGTTGTTTAGAAATGCTTGATTTTCTACCCCTTCATGCTACACAGTAAGTATCAGGGAACAGCAGTGCAGTTTCACTGTTCATACTTGATTTTTCCTACCCACTGAGTTTCCCTATTCTATTGTCATCCCCACCACCATGTTACATTTGCAAACTGCTGCAGGCTGTAATCTGGCTTTTCTTATCTGTATTTTAAAGCACCTTGCTCCCTCCTGGGCTTTGTCAGATAAGCAATAAAAAGTTAAAATAATATTGGTGGGAACAGAACCTGGTTGACAGAGGAGCACAATGGTGAACTTATTTTTTCATTTAAAGGACCATTTAGAGCAGGTGTTATTGAGAGCAATGTTCAGATGGGTCTCAGGAGAAAGGAGAGCATTCAAAAAAATTTGAATTGAATCTGAATGTCTTGCAGAAGATAGACTCTATCCTTCAGTTTCAGCATCCCAGGAAAGACCAAATTCTTCCTCGTTTTAGTAAAAGTCTCACATAAGGTAGTGGCAAATTTCAAAGCCTGCCTGTTACTTATGAGGAGCTCAGCCAGCAGGTCAATGGAAGAAAGATGATCTATTTTGTATAAGGCAGAGAATCTGAACCAGAAAAGCCAGAAATGGAGAACATCAAAATAAAGAGGATTAGGCTTCATATTCACCAAGGGAAGGACTGCCTGAATCAGACAGATGTTCAAGCTCTTTCTTAGCGCTTAGTATTATGTTGCAGCCTTAGCAACAATGGAAACAGAAGAAAGGAGAGAATTAGGGCTTCTGGCATCTGCTGCTGTAAAACCATCAGTTCCCTACCGAGTTTCACAAAACCTAATGGAAACTCCAAAAGATTCCTGTGACCTTCTGAAAGATAAGCAGCCAGAAGCAAGACCCCTCGACATTCCTGTCAACCTGTGTTTGTTAGACACCAGAGGCCCACACAAGAAAGCAGCATTACAGCTCTCCCCAGCTGGACAGTATTTTAATGGGGCATTTAGAATTTGGGGAGCACCAGAGAATTCAGTCCTGAAACAAGAGAACACAGGAAACTGGGGTTTGTTAGCACCAGTGTCCAGGGAATTGTTTATTTTTGTTGTATTGGCAACATTGTCCTGTGAGGGTAAATCTTTTACATTTTAATTTTTTGCCTATGTTTTTTATATTTCCCCCTAGAACTTCATTTTCAGGCAAGTCCCACTCTTCAGCTGGTCAGAGCAATGTTAGTAACTAGAGCAAGCTGCCATGTTGATCCCTGCAGAGACCAAAAAGATTTCTGGTGATGGGAAAGTCACTTTAGTACCTGGGGAGCTCCTAAACCTCCTTTTTCACAGGATCTGATGGTTGACAACTACCCCTTGTGTCCCCACTCCCAAAATCTGTCATTTCAAGTTAAGCAGATGTGGATTTTCTGACTAAGGATGGTGACTGCAATGAAGAAGGTGGAAGGCCAAAAGGTGGCAGGCCAGAAGCTTACACGAAACCACTGCTGCTCAGTGCTCTCAGAAAATTTTAAACATGGGGGAAAAAAAAAAAAAGAAGTAGGAACATCCTGGCCCATGCTTGGATGCCTCCAAAGACCAGACGTCTTGCTTGGCAAGGGAGGCATGGGATGAATCCTCTCCTGGAGAAGAGAGTCTGAGCCAAGAAGGTCTTTCCCATTATATCCACCAAAAATGAGGTTTCGCATGGGCAGAAACCATTTATGGTGCTGGGCTGAACGTGGCAAATCAATGGCTAATAAGATATCTAAGGGCAGAGACATTAACATCCTTTAAAGAAAAGGAAAAACTTCATTTCTACTAATAACCTACCCCATTTTTCATTTATTTTTATAAAGTCAGTTTCTCTTTTGATTTGGCTTGAATGAAATTTCTTTTTTAACCTTTTTGGTTCAGTCCCAGACTACAAACTCTATTATTTGCTGAGCTTTACAAAATGTAGTTTATAAAGAGGATCTAAGTGAGTTATAGGCCTGTTGTTCCGGAAAAAATTATGTTTAGAGCCATTGCAATATTTCACTTGGATAATGTCAAAACTGCAATATAAAAAGTGAAATATGTATAGGAATATAATACTAAAATTATGATCCATAAGTTAAAATTAAATAATGGAAAAACTTTTGAAAGGCAAAATTTTGCCATAATAAAATAAATTTTGTTGACACCTGAAAAGAAGAGTTGGTACTATTAATTTTTATTGTCTCCCATTGTAAGCTGTCAAAGTTAACACAACTTCAAAATGTCTCATACTTGATAAAAATACAGGTTTTGCTGGAAGAGTGATCATTTTTTTGAATGCAACCGAAGGTTTGTACCTACAACACCATAATGTTGATCTGCTGTGATCTGTGACAATCCCAGCAGCATTAAAAAAATATTAAGGCAAGACTCACTTTTTTATGTGCATCTTAGAAAGGAAGGGGAAATGAATACATATGAATATTTTACAGTGACAGAGACCATTGGTGAAAGTAAGGGGAAGCTGGCAACAGGAATAGACTCTGAAGCAGATGGCCTGGAGCCACGAGAGCCGAGTGCCCCGGTACAAGAAGTGTGATTGCCTGCAGCCTTTAACTCCCTGGGGACACCAATTGCATCTCTCCACCAACCTCCTGGGAAGCTGGTAGGAACTGAGCAATTGGGCACCCACGTGCACTTTAAAGTGCTCTATCCACTACTAGGATCCAGAAAGAAAGTGGGAGAAACTGAGATGTAGAAGGCAGGAAGTGGCCTTGAGGACCATGCCCTATAGTAGGGGCAGATGTGACTTATCCTGTACCACTTGGTCCAGGGACCAGGGCTTAGGCCATGTGTTGTAGAAACACTCAAGAGAGAGCTGGGAGCTCGTCTTCTGTCAAATTTAACTGAGATCATCCAACAGCTTCAAATCTGCTGGACTGGGGGAGAATGGGCTGGTGGGTCCCTGAGCCGACAAACAAACATACACCCACACAGTACATGCAAGTTGAATGTAAAATAAACACAGAGAAGAACCCTTTCTGATTACTTCTTTTCTTTGTGATGTGTTGTAATGACTGCCAACAGTTGTCGTAAACTTACTGAGGCATTAAAAGTCTTAAGACATAAACTTGCAACATGGAAATCCCAGCCATCTTCCCCCTAGCTTTTCTGGGAAAGCAGATGGATTTGACAAAGGCACTGAGCCCTGCTTCCCACACTTACCCAGGAAGCCTAACCATCGGCACTGGTCATGCAGCAGTCAGTGAAGTAGAGAAATGCAAAACACATCTACCCATGGGAGCCCAAGTTCCCAAGCAGTGCTTTGCCTTCTCTTCAAGGAGTACGTGGCGCACAGATGCTAGCAATGACAGGGGAAATAAACTTGAACTGTTTCTCACAGGGTATCTGGAGGCATCACCTTCTCTTAAGGGCACGTTGTAGAGCCCACCTAATGTGAGTGAGGAGAAGTTGAATCTGTCTTTGTTGATGTCGTGGGTATGACTTCACCGACCAAGGCTGGGAAAGGCCAGACTGGATTGCCAAGAATCACAGTCGGTGCAGAAACATCAATAAAGTTGTGTGGTAAGAGCAGTATTTCTGCCCGTCTCTTCCTATGTCAGCTTCAGTTGTGTTGTTACTGAGGTGGTAGAGTTAAATAAGATTCACTAATGACTTAGGAAATAAATAATGAAAAATAAGGAAAACATTTTGTAAATTACAGTTGTCACTGATGCGTATAAAAAACAGCTCAGTGAGCCTACAGAAACAAAAGTACAGACAAAGGGATTTTGTGGTACTATCCATGTACAGGAAAGCAGTCACTGTACGCAACTGCAACACTGGAGATGGGAGAAAGAAATCTGGAAAGAAGAAAAGGTGAAAAAATGTCATTCAGTTTTAATTGCACTGAGTTATTTACAACGTGCCAACATCTCAAAATCACTCCTTTGTATTAGCTGAGATGCAGATAGGAGTCTGCCTGCAGGACCAGGCCTCATCCTTCGTTTGGTTTTGGGAGCAGATGCCAGCCCACCTGCTCTTCTGGATGTGTGGAGGTCCAGGACCAGGAGTTGGGGTGTTTCAAGCTCTTGGTGCTCACTGCAGGCAAAGCTCGTGTGTTTGTGCAGTGGGTCTGAACTACCCTGGATGCACTGCTGCACACATGGAAAACAGAGTGTGGCAGTCAGGCTTTTGGATCTTGTCTGGGTGTGGAAAGATCAATGTGTATAGAAAGTATGCTGGTAATTTTCTTGCAGTCCTCAGTGATATGAAGAAGGCAGTCACTACAGGGGACAGTGCTGGCCAAAGCTCTGTAATGAAACAATCAGGGCCAAATGGCCCAGGACCCTGCAGTAACACAGGCACCTAAAAAGTTCTTCAACACACCTGACCCAAAATGACTTTGGAGGGTTATTCTGTTTTCTTTCACTCCATCCAAGTGTTTTCTTAAGTGCTGAGAGGAAAGATCACATTGATAATTTACCTGTGTCCCATTAAAATTGTTTTTGGTCTGGTTTTGCATACTCTCCTAAATCAGCATGACATGTGATATGCAGCTATGTTAAGCCAACCCTACCACTAAGAAGGTGTACCTCCAAAGAGAAGAAATTTTTTTCTCCTGCTTTTCTTGATCCTGAAGATTACCACTGGTTATAAACAGCTCTGAGCACTATAAAGTTGCTAATCCCATGTGGTGACACAACTGTGCTGACTGCTACTGTAGCATATCTATCAAAGACATCTAGAAGTACATATGACTGCTTGTGTATATATCTGTATATGTGCACTTATGTACATGCTGATTTACTTGTGATTACCTTTTCAGATAAGATCTTCCTGTTTATTTTTGATTTATATTTAAAATTTAAATTTGCTTTAAAAAGCAAATTTAAACTGCTTTTATGAAACACAGTTGGAGTTCAATGAGCAGTAGCTGGCATCAAGGTATTTCTGTCCTGTATCTGTGGTGATCCTTATCAGTGCAAGCCCGTGGTATTCTGACACGCTCTGTAGCCTGAAGGTCTGGGGCAATATCTACCCCAAAAGTAAAAAGCTCTCCCTGTGTTTAGTTGCGTGGGCCACCAGATGCCTGTGTGGAAGAGAGTTTTCCAGTGACTAAGCACGACACTTAAAATCCAAGGTTCCCATGGGAGCTAGTGATGCACAGCTGACTGGAATTACAAACAACCTTTGAAGAGGATGTCTTAGATGGAACATATGACTAAATATGAATACCTTTCCTTAAAAATAATAATAATCATTTTGTCTCAGGCCCAGTTTTCTTGCTCTCAGTCATTGCCAAGAAGTGAGATGTTTTGAGACCACATACTGACTTTGAAAGAATGCCTTTGACATTTGTTGAATTTGGTTTGATCAGTGATCCTTTCAGTTAAGAGAAAAGGAAGAAAGTTAAGAAGTGGAATGTCAAAGGCTCTGGGCAGCAAATGGAACAGAGGGGTTTTCTTAAATGTAGGCTGAAACCCGAAAACAAAGTTGGAATCAACATTTAACCCTCAGGGATTAAGTTAAACCATTTCTGTGCCATTTCGCTTCCAACAAGCATGATTGACACCATCTTTCTGTTTATGTTCTTTAGCTGGGCTTCTGGGATGCTGATCTTAAAGAAACCACTTAAACCACATTTCTCATCCGCTTGGGCTCTAACCAGCTGCTAGGATTAAATGACAGGCTTATTTTCTACTAATTGCTCCTTTGCTTGTCATGTAATTTGCCCTATATACAGTACAAGTCCTCCAGTATTTGTCTAAAATCCCGTTTTCTGTCTCTCTATTAACCTATCTTATGTTTTTTCTCACCATTCATTGCTTCAGACATGCCTATTTATCTCTGTCTGGCCTCCGGTTTGATGGGTTTTCTTGCTCATTCAGTGTTTGTTTTTGGCCTTTTTTTTTAATGCATCTTTTCTCAAAAGCCTCTTTATTATGTGATATTTTAAAATATCATCTTTTGAATACACCTTATAATATTTTACTTGTTGGCTCTCCTCCACTCTTGCCTTTTCCATTTGTAGATAATTTTCTTTTCCTTGGTTCAGTATTTACAGTTCAGTACATTTTCTGTTCCCTGGGCCTTCCTGTATTTCTCTTGTCCATGCTCTTCCTTTTGATCTCTTTCTGCAGTCATTCTATTTTTGCCTTTACAGATAATTTCTCAATAAAGCCTCTTGGTCCTTCTGTCACTAACCTTTTCAGACTCCACTGCATTTAGGAGACCGCTATTTTTCTGCTACATTATAATAAACATGATGACCTACTTCTTCTTTATTTTGCAGCCACAAAAGAGATATTGCTCATCATGAAACAGCAAAACCAACAAAAAAAAATATCTTATGGTATATATCATAAAACAGAGGCAGAATATCAGAAAGATCCTCATTTTGGTCATGATTTCATAGCGTTTTGTCACCATTTGGCCATGTACTACCTAATAGCTTTAGTCTGATATTTCTTCATTTTCTCAATGGTAAAGATATGGAAAGTGCTAGAAGAAAAAGTCTTCCCAGATTCTGTGGTAGGAAGCAAATAAGGAGAGTTTTTATTAATTGGCATCTAATGCACGCTGTCGTCTTGCTCTCTGGGTCTTTGCCACAGGGCGGGGTGGTGGTTGTCTGGCATTACCAGACAGATAAGAGTATTCCTCTGGCTAAAACGTGAAAAGCTTGTGCTGTTGCCAAGAAAAGGCCTTGGAGATGGTGAAGGCATATTTTTGTGGGCCTAGACTTTGCTCTCGTGTCAGACAGATAAAAGCTGTGATCCTGCAAGTCAATTGACACTCATCTCTGTGCTTCCACAAGGAGGTTGCATTATGATCACCTTGCATTTGCAGGAGTTTTAGGCAAAATGCTTGGGACTAATCGTGGAAGAAATCTGCAGGAAACAAAGGAGTTGTTCAAGATTCACATCAGAGCAGCTATGGAGTAGAAACTTCCCGTTTTTCCAGATTGCACAAGCAATCTTGCCCTGCTTTAGATTGGTATTATGCCACTTCTTAATCGTAAAACCGAGTTAAGTTCCTTCACTAGTTTTGGTTTGGGCTTTCCATTTTTCACATCCTTAGTTTAAAATATTTTTCTAATATATTCATATTTATTTCCAGGCATCCAGCCTACTTTTATTCTGGCCTTTGCATCTTTTTTTCCTTCTCTATTTTAGTCCAACATAAACGATTCCCTTTCAGCACACACAGTACCCTGCTATTTATTTAAGATTGAAAGAAGGCAAGAAAGTAGTTTTCTCATGCAGCTTCTAGGACATCTCCAATTTTGTGGCATGTTTTGGCCAGTTCCTAGGTAAAGCCCAGTCATGGTTATCAGCAAAATGTTAGTGTGTGTGGCTAATAGAACTTGTCTACAAATTAAAACACTTTCGTCTAATCATAGTCATATTTTAAGAGTTACTTACTAGCAGGTTTTTATGTACTACTTAATTGTATTTGCAAACAAGGGATGCAATGTTGCATTCAAGTAGTTTTATAATCAACTTTTACATTGCCTAAATTTGCTGTTTTAGGTATGGGGCCAGCCTGGTTCTTTGGAAATCACCAACACAAAAAAAGCCAAAGCAAAAAAGAAAGAGGGCTTTCTTGATGATCTTTGTTTCCAAGAAGGAAAGGCACATTGTTGTTTGTTACAAATGCATATACCAATTTTTATGGCGAACCTAAATTTTACAGCCTGATATTGGATGGTTTCCTGGGAGGGGGAGTTGTGTAAAAATGTATAGATGGCTTATTCGTTAGGATAAATTAGCTGCTTCTTTGCAGTGTGAGTAATAGCACTGAAGCCAGTGGGTTTCTCAGACTTATGTCAGGAAGAATATTAGTTCTGTTTTTATATATCATCCATTACAGTGGGGTCCTGGCCCATGACTATGGTTCTGAGGCTCTGTAATAAAACACAAATATAATAGTTAGTAATGCTTTGGCTCCTTGGGTGGAACATCTGTCTGACCTGCACTGAAAATGAATTCAGCTTTCTTCTTTAAAATAATCCTGAGATTGGAATTTTGTCCCTATTTGCCACAAAAATAAGTTGTACCCACATATTTTCTTGAGGGGTCTAGAGGCTTCAGTACCAAAAGATGATTCTATCTGTTTTCAGGTCTCTCTTTATTGTGGTATGTCAAAATAACAGTGTTACAGAAAGTTTCCAGCATCCCAATCACTCTTCAGGCTGGATTTGCAAGGTTGGTGTTTAGGCATCTATTCATCTGCAGGGATTCATACAGCATAAGCTGGGTATGTCGGCTCTGTCTGGAGTGCTTCAGGGGGATTTTTGGCATCCCAGCTGTGATCTGAGCCCACATGGAGTTCTAACTGGGTAGAAATACAATGGGAAACACTCAAGAAAAGAAGTTATGTTTATACCTTGCCTCTGCCTTTGGCACCTTATCCAAGATGTCAGAAAATTGCTCTCTGACATGCAGGGTATTTTGTGGGTGAGGCAGTCACTTTTGGGATGTGGCTGGCAGAAGAGGCTGTCTATCCTTGTGCAGTTGCTAAGCAGGCAAAGTACTTGCTCGGCAGGTAGGAGACCCAGAAGATTCAAAGACGTGGTGACACTCAGGAGAGTGCCCCAGTCCCAAAGTCAGATCCCAACTCCTCTCTGGCACACCCAGAGCTCTGAGGGTGCTCTCATCTCTGCTCTTCCAGAGCACCCCTCTTTATGGGACTGGGCCAGTGTCAATGAGGCAGAGCAGGTACCTGTGCAGGTCCCTATCCCACAAGTTGCGGTGTTAGCTGGAGGGAGTGGTAAATTAAATTAATTTAATGGAAAAGTTAAACAGCTTCAACTGACAGGAATGGTTGCACCTCCTCCCAGCTCCCTGCTCTCCTCCATCTTGGTAGCATACCCTCTGGCTTTGTAATGAATGTGCCTGTGAAGGACCGAGATATGGGTTTAGATGCTAGATCCCAACATCTCACAGCTCCAATTAAAGAATTAAAATGTAGCCTTCCTCCTCCCCTTTTTGTGTTGGTGAGCTCTGGGACTGCTGCCAGACCTGGCTCGGCATGAGATCAGCAGGAGGAACACTAGTTTGCGACGCTGCCTTGCATTGCCTTGTCCCGAAGTGTTGCTCGGCATTGCCAGGACTGAGGCACTTCTGGAGACAGTCCAGGATAGAACTTGTAATGCTCAATATATTCTAGTATCAAAGAAATAGATAAATAGGTATCTACCAGAACCAGGAGGAGCTCAGCAAGGCTTTTGTGGGTATGCAGTTTTAGCACAAGTGTGTAATGTGGTAAGTCAGGTCATAGGTCTCCTCCCCAAGTCCTTCTGGTCCTATGCCGATGTTTTTCCGAAGGGCCTCAAGCCTGGCTCACAGACTTCTCAGTACCCTTGGAAATCTGGCCATGAGTATTTCCTGAAAGTTCCTAACTGTAAGATTCCTACCACACGGATATTTAAATTTTGGAGGTTTTCATGAGTCCTGTCAAATTTCTTCGCTCTTTTCCTCCTTCCTGCCTCTTATTTTGGTAGGTAAAGCAACTTATATCTGAGGAACTCAAAATATTTTTTTGTGTCTTTCTTGTGTTAAATTTCCTTCTCTTGACTCCACTAGAGCTGCTCAAATGTACTGACAACGTCTGTAGGATAGCTTTTCCCCATTTTAATATATTTAACAGACCAAAGATTTTACCTGTTATGTCAGTTTGCTGCGCCAGTGACTTTACTATTTCTAGCTCCTGGTATGAAGAATGTGCATGACTGAGGAAGCTTAAGAAAGCTCCTAGGCTCTCTTTGGCTAGAGCATTGAAGACTGAAATTCCTATTACAATACCTTGGCTGAGGAGCAAGATAAATTTAATTCATCTGTATGTGACACCCCCTCACACCCCCCAGCAGGTGGACAGAAACTGAAAAAGAAAGGACTTGCCTGGGAATCTAGGGGGTGTGTACATGTACATCAGTTGATCCTGGTGTAAGACAGTAACAATTTTCATGTGCTCCTCCTTCTGATTCCCCTTTCTTCCTCTTTCTCCCACAGCAGCAGTATGCTGAGTATGAATCCTTTAGAAAGTTAATTTTTTTTTCCCCCACTACTGCTGAGTATAGCACAACTGAATACCCCTCTGGGCATTGGTCTTGAGTCTTGGAACAAAGCTACGGTCTAGTCCTTACTAGTAGAGCCAAACTCTTTGTCTTCTTGTCTGTCTGGTTGTTTTAAAAGCATTTTCTACAGTTGTGTCATGAAAGGTTGCATAAACAATTCATCAACTGAAAGCAGCATAAACATTCCTAATGATCTATTAGCAGAGAGTGTGGGGAAAGCTGAAGGTGGGAGAAAGGAAGTCCAGTTAGTATCTTCCGCTGCATTTAGTATCTTCCTTAAAACATCCTGAAAATAAAACTCCTCAGCTCCTATCCTAGCAAAGAGCAGTTCATAGCATCATAGAATGATATAGATGTGAAGGGAGCTCAGGGGGTCTCCAGTCCAGCTTCCTGATCAAAGCAGGGTCAGCTACAAAGTTCTGAAGGGTGATGAAAAGAAGGTCAAAGATAAAAAGACTGAGCTGAGTTTAGACATTCAGATAAAAGGATCAAATCTCAAAAAAAAAAAAAAAAAAAAAAACTGCAAGGGTATAAATAGGGCAAGCAATGATCTAGTTACTAATGTATTTGCACGAAGGATAATCATAGCTTGCAGAGGTCTTGATCCAAAGTCTGTTACAGTCTGCTGAAAGATTTGCAGCAAAGTCACTGATCTACGAATAAGGTCCACAGACTGATAGTTCGTGGAAAGACTAAGGAGTGACTTGTGATGCAGTTGGACAGTGAGAATGGACTGCCAGGTTTTCAGCAACGTTGCTACATAGTGGGGAGAGTCTAATCTTGGTTCTCACTACATGCGTGCAGAAGGTCTTTCCCCTGTCGAGGAGGGAAACAGCCAGCCCTGAGGCTCTGCAGCTCTGCAGATGCAACGTGGATCACAGTCACTCTCTTCTGGGAGTTCAGCAATTCTTCTCTGAATTTCACAAGACTGGCCCAATCTTCCAGCCTGTCAAGCTCCCTCTGGATGGTAGCCCTACCCTTGAGCATATTGGCTGCTCCCCCCAATTTGGTGTCAACTGCAAACTTGATGAGGGCACACCCTCTCACCTCCTCCACGTCACTGATAAGGACATTAAACAGGACAGGTTCCACTATAGACCCCTTCAATGCTGGTTTGTCACTGGCCTCCAGGTAAGAGTAACCATGAACGTGTGAGCCCCATTGTGCAACCAGTTTTTTACTCACTTGTTTTTCCACCCATCCATTCTTTGATGTCTTGACTTGGATACAAGATTGTTGTGGGAGACAACATTGAAAGCCTTGTTAAAGTCAAGGTAAATGACACCCACTACCCTCCTCTCGTCTAGAAATCCAGGAAATTCATCATAGAAGGATATCAGGTTGGTCAGGCATTGATTTACTTCTGGTAAATCCATGCTGGCAATCTGCTTTTGCTTCTCCATGTGCACAGGACCAGCTTTTTGTCTGGGTCAATATTTTGTCTGTAATCCCTGACTCGGTTCTCTCCCTGTGCTGTTAGCTATTCTCCTCTCTGAACCCTTTCACTTAGCACAGAGGCCTGGGAGGCCTTGTTGGTGAACTGTCCTGGTTTGAGGACAAACTATGACATGAACACAGACAAAAAAGGCACTGAGTACATCAACTTGTCTGCTATCACTAAACCACTGCTCCATTTAGAAATGGCCTCATATTTTCCTTGTTCAACCTTTTACTACGAATTTGGTCGTAGAAGCTCTTCTTATTGCCCTCAACATTCCTTGAAAGTCTTAACTACAACTGGCCTTTGGCTGCTGTGAGACCACTTGTGCATGCCCTGGCAATGTTTCCAAATTTCTCCTTTATAGCCTGGCCCTGCTTCCCCTTTATATATTGGAGTTCTTTCATGACTTTTCTGCTCAGCCAAACCAATACCCTGCTAAGTCTGCTTGGTTTCTTAAGGTCTGGGATGAACCATTCTTTAAAAACCTGTCAGCTTCCCTGAGCTCCTTTACCCTTCAGAACTGTGGTGATGCCACCTACCAGTTGCTTGAGTAACCTGAAGCGTGCTCTCCTATACTCTTCTGTCTCCTTCCTTGCTCCCCTCTGGATCTCAAGCTCTTCTATTTCATGGTCACTGCAGCCAACATTGCCATTGGTTATCATATATCTGACCAGCTCTTCCTTATTAGTGAATAGTAGATCCAAATGTGCATCACCCCTAGTTGCCCACCCTATACCCGAGCCAAGAAGTCATTCCCTTCCACAAATCCTCTTGACTGTCTGTGTCCCACCATGTCATCCTTCCGGCAGCTGTCAGGGAGGTTAAAGTCACCTTTGAGATTCAGGGTCTGTGGTCCAGACAATTCAATTACGGTTATGGTGGAAATACAATGCTGAACAATGGGACTCTAGTGCAGATTATTTCAGCTATAAAATTGTAAAAAATAGATCTTAGGATCATAGAATCATAGCATAGATTGGGTGCAAAAGGACCTCAGGAAGTCCACCTCCATCTCAAAGCAAGGACAACTATGAGATCAGACCAGACTGTTGAGGCCTTTATCTATACGGGTTTTGAAAACCTTCAAGGGTAGAGACTGCACAGCCTCTCTAGGCAATCTATTCCTGTGCTTGACTGTCCTCACCTTCTTATGGTTAACAATAAACAAGCAAAAAAATTGTTAGAAGGAATGGATATACTTGTCATGATTTTGTGGGTGACAATTTAACGTGTTCACCAGCAGATGTTCATAAACCTTCTTTTTATGACTAAGAGACCATGAAAAAAATTGTAAACCATTCCATGAGTGAGCTGTTAAAAGGCAAGCACAACTGTCTTCAATAAATTAGTCTTGGTTTTAAGATGTCATCAGAAGAATCTTAGTGTGTCAGCAGCTTCTCTTCTGAGGCTCCCTTAATCAAATCTGTAGTGAGTATTGCCATTGCAATGCTGCACTGTATAATAAGTATTAAAAAAAGTTATAAGTTCAGCCTTATTTTGCTGTTATGGTTTGAGGTTACATTGCCACAGACTGATGGAGGCATAACATCGTATGTAAAATAGAGCATTACCACATCTGCTATTGTATCAAAGGCATATGTCTTAGAGTATCACCACAGAAATTTCGTAGACTAACAAAATGATATTGCTTTGCCATCATATTAGAACCGGTTGTACTCTGACATAATTTTATACCCTCCTTTTCCCACCAGTGTTTCAAGTCTGGTATTCATGCAGCAATTTGGGACATACTTTGGTAATGAGGTAGATTTACGAAGACCGTAACATGGATGAATCATGCAAAACTTTTTTTCTTTTTTCTTTTTTTTTTTATTTCTGGACAACTTTTGGCAAAACTTCCAAACCCAACCACTAATATAACATAAATATAGAGGATACATTTCTATTTCTAGAGGCAAATGTACTCGAAATGGGGCTTTTTTTTAGTACTTTAAGGACTGC
Source organism: Anarhynchus alexandrinus (assembly GCA_008711295.1). NCBI lineage: Eukaryota > Metazoa > Chordata > Aves > Charadriiformes > Charadriidae > Anarhynchus > Anarhynchus alexandrinus. Next base: position 524,141 of record VUYV01000036.1, on the reverse strand, counting down.
CAGCATACAGTCATGTCTTACCATCTGGGGTCATAGTCACTTGGAAAGAAAAGCAGTGTCCATTTGCAGTCATGACTATTTGTGCTAGTTCCTACTTTCCCACACACAGAGATGTTTTGGTTTTGTTTCTAACAATGGCCATTTTAGCTCCGAGAAAGGTATACATTTCTAACAACAATAAGATCCAAAGAGAGAGCTCATATTGAAATGACTGAATGTGCTCCGTGAAAGAAGGGGGAAACCCTCTTTGTAATGAGACTCTCCCTTGAGATGAGAGAGGTTTGGCAAGCCTGAGGGACAGACTGAACAGCTTCTTCCTCTGCCTGAGGAATTCAACCCTTTCAGTGGGGAATATATAAGTGCCTTCCCTGGACGTGTGCAAACACATGATGTAGGCCAGCACCACCAAAAAATGATCAGACATGAAGTTCTGGCCTGTTCATGAAGCAGAGGATCTTTCCAAAGGACTTTAATTCTCTTTTGGTTTTCTATGTGCTCCAGGCTGGCCCCGCCTCTGGTCCCAAACTCAGTTTTTGGGAAGACGGGCAAAGTTGGAGGGGGCAAGTGAGAGAGGGCATTCCATGCTAACCACAAGAGGTATGCAGTGCCAGATGATTTCCCTTGGACCATGTGTACCTGACTGAAGCTGTGCCATTTCTTTGGTGCTCCAAAGAGATCAGCATCTACGACTTGCACCACCATAATCAAAGGTAAGAGAGAAGGGTGCCTTGGACATCTCCCATAGGAGACCAAGCATCAGCTGCATCCGTGGCCACCATCAGAGGGACTGATGGGCACCAAAGGAGCTGAAGAAAGTCTGGCAGAGAACTAGAAAACTTTGTTATCCTACAGTCTGGGCAGACATACTATCCTGCTATTAGCTTCTTGAGAGATCGGTGCTTTTGAAGTCTTCCCTTGGAGAGGTGGACTGTGAAGTATTTGAAACAGGGAGCTAAACTTGAGTGTCCCACATCCTAGCAGATGCCTTTTTTGGTGGGCAATCAAAACATTCCCTCTGTCTCTGTGTGGCCCCATGACTGATTTTTTTTTTTCATAGATATAAACCAGATATGCAATGGCCCATGCAGCCAGGATATTTAAGCTCTTTCTATCAAAAATTAATCAACACGCTGACTTTCAACTATAAGCCTTTCAAATGTGAGCCTTTCAAATGAAAGCCTTTCCATGCAGATTTTTGTGAATACTGGCTCAAATATGTTATATTCTGATTTCGAGTCTCACAAATAGATTGTGACTGTGAACCTGGAACTGAGAACAAATCGAGGCCCTGCTCACCAAGCCACCATCTGCTCTTTATTTAAGTTACTTCAAAAACAAATGCTTCTTCCATGCTGCCTGCAGTACGTGATCTGATTAACGTAAGTAAAATAAATCAGTTAATAAATTTGCAAGTACCATCGGGACATGCCTATGTAAAAAATTCATGAGTACATAGTCCTTTGCTATAAATTTTATCCAGTTTCTCTCTGTCCCTCCTCTTGTTTATTAGTGGCACCTGGCACATCCCACACAACAGAGGTCTAGCTTGTCACAAGTGTCAAAGCACTGAACTGCTAACAAGCCACTGTGTTTCCAGTGAGGTGCTTGCATTTTGCCTTCACTTGCTTTCAATAGGAACATCAACCCTTGCAAGCACCCCAAAAGCAAGAGGCAGACTCCTTCAGGAGGATATTTATCTTCTAGGGAAGCTGCATTGTCGTCTTACTTTCCTCTGAGGATTTTTTAGAGGGAGTCTGTGTTGACTTGACTCCTAATTTAAGATCTTTTGGTGAGATGGAATGAACCTGGGCCCTCAACAGGACTTGAGAATGTAAGCCTTTGAGGGTTTGAGCCTTTGTACAAGGAGCAAAGTCAAATCTTTCCTATTTGCTCCTTAATGACTGACAAATTTTTGGATGTTGTTTAAAAATAGTAATCTCTGATAACAGCTCATTTATAGAAGTTATTACTTGCCTCTAGTTTTCTTTTACCAGAGCTAGAGATAAGAGCAAAACTGGGTTATAATATTTTTATAATAGAATCTTGTCTTTTATTGGATTTTTTAAAGCCAGCAAATCCAGAAAGTCTGATGTTACATTTTAATTTGAACTGCACGTATTAACGGAATTAGGTACAAATCAGAGTTTAACATCTTGAATTTATTAACATTTTTGCATTCCTTTTTACTTACTTAAGGGCCTTTTTAGCTAACCACGTAGAACTGAAATGGTGAATTAGTTATTACACAGAGAGCTGGAGGATGGCACATGATTGCCCATTGTCAGATAAGAAAACCAAATCCACAGAAAGAGTATAATTTTTGCAAAGAGATGTTTTTCTTCACAGAAGCGCCTGTTTTGACCTGCTGGTTTGGCAGATAACCATTCATTTAAAACAAAAGATAGATGAAATAGGTTCTCTTTAATCTTGCTCTAACGTCTAAAACAGCTGTTGCTATGGGAAGTGTATTTCCCATGCAACTCTCCTGAATATTACATGATGAGCCTAATCCTTGCCTTATGCACACATTCAGAAAAGAGAAATGTGATGTTTTTTTGTGTGTCCTTCCCTTCCGGCCTCTGCTGTATTTGATCTGTTCAACCTGCAAACGTACTGCTTATTTCCACAGCATTTCACTCTATAGGACACGATACATCTTTTAATGAGTCACTGTCTTGCTATCTTATGAATATTCAAATTACATTTGAAATTACTAGATGAAAAGAAAAGCAAGTTAAATACCTGTACCCACTTGGTTAAGCTGTCACACTATTGTTACATTTCTACAGAAATGCCAGCCAAATTTCCCAGGTGTGGTTTCCACATCTCTCACATAACATCAAAATAAAATCTCCGCGTTAAAATAATGCATACAAATATACTGGTGGTTATTAGGGGGAAAAAAACACACATGCTGTAAGTTCATCCAAAAGAAACTATATTAAAGATCCGGTGTGAGACAGAATTTTGGATGAGCTCTAAGCAACTTTTCATCAGCATGGTTCTCTGAAGAGAAACACTTTCCAGTGTTGCTCCTCTTTATAAATGAGCTAACCTCAGACGTTACCAAGCACCCAAACAACTGGGCTGTTTCAGACTTGCAGTACATTAATAAAAGATGATGTTTATGAAAGATATTGCAGATATTTTTCCAGGGCTGTGCAAAGCCCAATAAAGAAGAAAAAAAAAAGAAAGAGAAAACCAAAAGAGTTCTCTAAGGCCTTTTGGTTTTTTGGGGGGGACAAGGACACACAAGCCTAATGCAGGAAGGTTACTATGAGTTGAAAGGCCACTGCCGACAATCTGTGATCTTGGTGCTCGGGAAAGGGCAGATGTCCTCAGAGCGAGCATGCCGGCTGTCCAAACTGGCAGCCCTGGGTTTGTATATTTATTTGTTGGGGATGGTTTTTGAACAGTAGTTCAGCAGAAGGTTGCTAAATGCAAATACAATTAGAAAGGTCTAAAACCCCTCCGCTGTAGAGCCTAAGCAGCAGAGCGAAGGAATAAGCAGATGCAGAGGAACAGACAGTGTACTTCTTCAGTGGCCTCCTGTCACAGAGGGTGATACGAATCCTTGCGCGCTTTGTTCAAGGTCTCATCACGCAGCTTTGAGGAAGAATTCAGATGACTCATTACGCTTACTGAATGGGATTGTTTGTGTATGAAGACATCAAAATGTTGTCACACCTCAGTTAATTAGTGCAATAGGGCCTCTGTGGTGGAAATTAAGTATGAATACAGAGACAGAACAAACAGCAGAACACAGGTATGTGTGCGTGCACACCTACTCTTTCAGTGTTGCCTGTGGTTTTCCATCTCACTCAGCAACGACTTTCTTCTGTGCGCTGTAGCTAATGGCCCTCAGTGCCCACCCGCTCGAGCATGTGGGGACAGATAAACCCCTGAGGAGCAGGTATGGCTGCAGGTTGATTTCACACATTTCTGATGACCGCCGAGTGCCTCAGGGCTTCCCTGTTGCTCTCTCAGCCTCCCGTGGGGCTACGTGCGTTCCTCCAAGGTCTGCAGCAGCCTCATTGCAGATTTCTCTGGAGATACCTAGTCATGTCCTAACAGGTTCTGGTATTGCTCTGACAAGCTAGAGGAGAGGATTTCAGAGCATCTTTAAAGTGCTTTCAGGGGCCTTTACTTGGTTGTTTGTCTCTAGCAGCCGAGCTATACATTATGCCAACATTTTTGGTAGCTTTGGGCTCTTCCTCAGTGACTCTATGCCTAACGTGGCAGAAATGAGAGCTTCTCAGGGGTACCCATACCAGTGCCATTGCCATGTCAATGTTTGTCAAACACTCATGCCAGCAGATGCCCAGAATATGAATTAAGCAGACATGATAAAACAGGTCAAGCTGTTGGATTTGGCAGCTATGCAGCTTCCAAGAATCTGGTTTACAGAGGGAACAGACATTCATGTCCTTGCACATGGCATCCATTTTGAGCGTTGTGCTTGTTCTTCACTCTAATCATAATTTTGCAGATGATGAAAGAATTAAGTTTTTAAAAAGATGAAGAGAGATTTTATCATCAATTATACATCATGTATGAAATATGTGTATTTTTAAGTTGTTAACAATTTACATTAAGATCTTTGCCCTGCACTTGTTCAGGATATTGTCTGTGAAGTCACTAAAAGAAGAAAAGTTCTAGGCTGAGGAATGCATAAGAAGCATTTAATATAAATTCTTTGGTGATGTTCACTGGCCAGAAAACAACCCACTCAGTATGCAAGAGATATAGGCAGAAGAGAAGCAGCGCAAGGCAGCAGTCATCTGTAATCTTGCAAGACAGCAAACACATCACAGGTGACAATTTGTCAATAAGCCCAGGTGCAAATAGTAGGTAGAGGAAAAAAAAACCCTAAGGGTATTGCAATCTCAGAAAACAGGGGGCTGGAGCATACATAGCTTAAAGAAATGCAGTTTGTGTAAAATGGGAAAGTAGAAAACAAATATCTGAACCGAGACACATGCTCTTTTAATTCTGTTCCTTCCCTTGATAAAAATATCAGGCTAAATTAAGCCTTGATGTAACAGCAGCAAAGTCAGTGGAGTTACACTGAGGATAAATTGCTGCCATAAATCATCAAAATCAATGACAATTGTGTCTGTTCTTGCCAGAAATTAATCTGGCCCATTACAACAACAATTTTTTTGACACCCAAAGCTAAATTTAATTTCGTTTTTCTATGCAATGAAATAAACTTGAGCTTTGATGTGCAAAGAGATGCCCATGTCCTGGGAAACATGCCTCCACGCCTTCATCTACCAGCTATGTGGATGGGAGGGTACAGCATCCCCGTTCCTGACTCCACGCTACCCTCCTGGGTGTGCTGGAAAGTAGGTCTTTTGCAATACATGGAGGCAGGTGTGAGATAAGGACATCATACATACTGTACTGTGCCCTGCCCTGGCTGTGTGTAAAGGTGTGCACACCCAGCACTTGGTTCATCTCCAGGGTGGTCAAAGAAAATTTCTCCTCCTCCATGTAATAGCACTGTAGAAGGATGTATGAGTGAGGGAGAGGAGTGGGAAAAAAGGAAAAGGGTTTTGTGTCCTGTCTCAGATTTCTGACAACAAATGAGCTAATACAAAACAAACCAACTCGGACAAAGTGGGGGCCTTTACACTTCAGCCCAGTGTTTTAATGGGTAGGTTACTCTGACATGCTCTTGGACCTTGCCTTGTTTTGTTGCCATGGGATCCTCCGCAGAAACAAAAGCAAAGACAATTCATGCACTTGGGCACCAGTGAGAGATACCAGATGGACAGGCCTGGAGATGGGAGTCACTTCCTTATGTGGGGAATGGGATCTGAAATGTTAGTTTTCTCGTATTTTCTCCCCAGCATTGACTTCAGGGGCCTTTGGGAAGAGTCAAGGGTGGCACAGTTCTTATACTCCTGGTGTGCACAGGGAAGAGGTAGGTATGATCTCCATACCCATTCATTCTGTGCTTTGCGGAGGAACCTTATGCTTTTTCATATCTTCTTCTGGACAAGTTTTTCTTTTGTTGAAAGAGACATATTTTAGGACCTAATTGCTAATTTCATTCTGTAGGTAATCCAGTATTGACCTGACACTTGCTTATAACATAGCCTGAAGCGCAGCTTCTCCTCCTAGCCTTACCCCTTCTTCAAAGAGGGATTGACCTGAGAGACAGGAGTCTCCTGGTTCTCAAATGATCTAGTACCAACTCCAAAATGATACCTTGGAAGAGTGATTCTTAAGCTTTCTGATTGTGACTTGACTTCCAGATGTTACACCGACTTCTTTCGCTATGACACCCCAAATAGTCATAGTAATGATTGTGTTTGTCAGGCTTGCAACCGGCATCATAGCTGCTGTGACTCTGAGGGGAGTCAGCTAATTTAAAGTGGGGGACCAACTGGGCTTTCCCTTATAAGGGAAAACTCAACGCAAGTGGCTGTTGAGACCCAGCCCCTCTGGAGAGCCAGCGAGCGTTGGGCATCTGATTTCCGTTTATGGGTTTGGAAACTGCCTTCACGTGACACGCGCCTGGCAGGAATTGCTACCAGCCCATCCCTTAGATTGCATAAGTAACTTTGAGAAACAAGAGTATTGTTGCGGCAGCACAACAATCTGTATTTGATGTAGTCTTTGCCTTTTATCAAGAACTGTAGCAGACACAAACGGAGATTATTTAGGTACCCGATTTTTTCATGTGCATATGTAAGATTCCAGGTTAAGTTAATTCATTCTGTTTCTATTAAAAACTCTGTGCTAGTTTGAAAGGTTTAATTTAAATTCCGGCTAGAGTGAAGGTTTTATTTTCTAGCATGAATCTCACCATTAATCAGAGCTAGATACAATTTACACCGCCTTCAAAGAGCCTGTAAAAAGATAAAGAAAAAATGTTAATCAAATGGCAAAATCCATGGCAAAAAATTAGAATCAGAAATAAATTATTTCAGCATGCATGACTTCTATGGCATTGCCAATGTAAATCTATGCAGTAGGTCACCACAGTGGAGTCCATAGTGGCTAAGTCTGAGGTTTTGCTTTATATATGTTTTTATAAAAGCATGGCTATCTAGTTGCACAGTGTTCTGGGGTAACTCAAAAATGTGTCTTTAATACAGTCTGTGCTAAATAAGCCAGATTTCTTTGCTGCCATTACTGAGATGTGCATAATGAAATCATACACAGAACTTCTCTAATTTGCTCTATTGTGCGGATCTTCAAGTTCTCATTATGATCTTTGTTTGCTGTGGCCACTGTTCACTTGCTAGGCAGCCTGTCTTCACAGTGATTAAGATAATGAAAACATAATATTACAGGTCAGGCTCTATAAGGACAGCTGAGTTTTACAGGATATTAATTATGCTAGCATTAGATAGACATATCTTTAAAAAATTCTGCATATGTTTTAAATTATATAGGCGCAAAGATTTAGAATAAAATAAAAGAAAATTTAGTTGCTTTTCATTATGTCTATCTTTCAGTCTTCATTTCTGTAGTCTTCAACAGTGTACAATCTAGCCTGCTTCAGGTTCAAATTTTTATGGCCCATTTCCTATGGGAATCTACAAGATCTAAACACTGAAATGCAAACGAATCGAGAGATCATGCTTTTTTTTTTTTAAAAAAAAAAATCACTATGTTTAATAAACAGTCAAAATATTTTTGTGTGTGTCCAGGTTTTGTAGAAAGCCTATGGACCTGAAGCAGCTGTCAGCCATCCTCCTGCTCGCAGATCCGGAGCTGGCAGTGGTGTAGCAGCCTATGGAGTCACGCAGGGCATGCTCAGACCTCCTCTAATGTACAGCGGCTGCGGGCAGCTCTCGGCTCCACATGTGCTCTACACTTCTCTTTATCTTAAATGTAGGACAGGAGGGGGTGACCGGAGGCTGCGAGCAACTCCCCAGCATTTACCTTTAATTTAAATTCAAAGCAAAAGGACTTCAACCAGACCGACTAGAGAGGGGATGCTTCAAATAAAGGCTATAAATACCCCTTGAACACAAGTATCCTTACTGACCCAGATTTTTGGTAGGTGTGTTCAAGCTTTAGATGAATTAACTTGTTTGAGATGCTGAACACGCTTAGAATATCCCAAAACAATACCATGTTTATGTAATAGTACTGCGACATTCAAAATATTACATTGTATGTACTCTGATGTCATTACCCCTTTGACTTTTGGAAATTAAAATTATGACAAGGAGATGATAGTATCTGCACACAGGTGCATTTTATTTCCCTGGGAGTAGGGAGATTTGGATGCATACAGGCTGTATTCTCAGCATTTCGTCCCCTAATTTCTTCCTAGTTAAAATGCATGCAGTGTTGCCATCACAGCTCATGTATTTAATAATTGGAAGCATCAAATCATCCAAAATAAGCTGCAAAATCAGCACTCCTTGGTTACTTTTTCATATACCATCAGAAGAAAACTGTGCATGCTACGAAGATGAAACAAAAATGCCCTGTTATGTGTCACATATGGTGATGATATTAGCCCAAAAAAGTAAAAATGCGATGCTCTTTTCTTGAAAATTACTTTTAATGGGTTGCTCAGAAGGGGTGAAATAGTTTTTAAAAAGCCTATGTGAACCTTTAAAATACCAATTTTAGATATTAATATGACAATAATAATAGCATCCATCAGATGCTGTAAAATGTCAGGGGTTAAAGTAATAAATTATTTGTTTTGTGCCTATTTTCCTATTAATTTTGCAAACTCCTCTTTGGGTGAAGATAGCTCCGGTGTGTGCAGTTGTTGTGATCCGCTCTCCCTAGTAGATACACAACACAAAAACTGAAATGTGAACACTTATCCCTGATGGCAAATGTTTTGAAGAGTCTTGGTCTTTCAAGATCATTCACGTGGTTTGGAGGTCTTTATTTTTCCTGTGTGAAACAGCTCCAGCAGCCCCAGTTTTGCCCGGCTCCCCTGAATGCCCAGGACATGACCGCTGTGGTCTGTATGATGGACCTGGAGCAGCAGCTGAGCATGGGGGCAGCTGCCTCTGATAGCCCCCGGCAGCCGGGTGGCTGCTGCCAGCCGGAGCACCGGGAACCACCGGTCCTACAAATTAGTCTTGACCTTCCTGGAAGATGGTGATCTAAGACAGCCCGGGTACCCAGAGGGGCAGCTGATCTCTAACAAAATGTGGTGTTCGCCATTTGGAGCTGAAAATCCCGTCTGTTGGAAGAGGACAGAAAAGGAACACCAAACTTTCCGATGCTGTTATGTGAGGTTGTTTTGGGTTTGGGTTTTTTTTTTTTTTTGCTCTTT
>VUYV01000036.1:435958-514478 GCA_008711295.1 Anarhynchus alexandrinus | reverse complement strand
TGTCTCCTAGTGCGCTAACTCGTGGACTCTGCAACAGGTGGACCTTTTCCATGCACGACTTCTTCAAAGCTTACCTCTCTTTGATCTGTAGAGCATCTGTGGAAACTAACGAAGCTGTGTCGTGAGGAGGAGTTAGATTTCCCAGCTAGCACACAGTAGCTCTGTGTCAGGCAGTGAGCTCCAACTGGTTTGGCCGCATCTGCAACTAGGAGGAAGCCTGTCTTTGAGTGGTAGGATTAGGAATTCCCTGTGCAGGGGAATGGGCACCGGCCACTTTTAGTGCAACCATCTCCCAGTAAGCTGTAGTCCCCACAGTGCTCACTGTCAGCCCTTTGAACCGTTCCTAAACAGCTTCCTGAGAAAGATTAACACAGGAAGCTCCAGGGATATGTTTATATCCCTCCTGAGGGGAAGACAGGACTCATTCCCCCCAGCATCCAGACCACCAGCTGCAATTTCTGTGCACGCTTTCATTTCACAGGTGTGAAATCACCTAATGAAATGCCAGTGGCAGAGCTTTTGGGTCTGCCTGAGCACTGGGAACGTGTGTGCTCCAGACAGCAGCACTGCACATACCTGCTCTGCATTTGTAAAGTTCTTCTCCGCAGAGACTATTGAGATACTCTTGAAAATGTTCTTGAGGTTCACCTCAAAATGCAATTAAATAAACTCTGTGAGTCCACGTTAAATTTTTTCTATTTTACCTTTTTCTGCCTCTCACTGCATGCATCAAGGTTAGAGGGAGAGAACTGACAACGAGAATATACATTTGAGTAAATAAAACAGATGATTTTGAAAATGAAAGGATGGGATAGCTGCCACTAGAGCCAGTGGAAAGACCTATGACTTTTGTAATTCTTTTGAAACATTTTGAGGAATATTTTCAATCTATTCTATCTATCTGTACCGCCATGGTGCCTTTGACACCGTGTGTTTTTGAAGTAGGAAACCACAGTATTTCACACACGTCTGGGTGACAATTTGTGGCAAGCATACAAATCTGAATGGTGACAATCCACCGATTAGCTGGACTGCAGTGTCTATTGACAGCTGTCCATATAATTTTTGTAGCTGCCTATATAGGTTACTGTCAGAGGAATTAGTACAGTAAAGATGCTTAACACTTCTAACAGCTATGTCACTGTTGAAAAATGCGATATTTATCATCCTGTTCATGTCTTTTAGAGCTCGAATCATTTTTCTCTGAGCACATAAAGATCTTGTCATTTACATTTCCCAGTCAAGTACAGAAGGTGAATAGGGCAGCACAGCCTGCGAAGGGGGGAAGGAGCTCAGTCATGGATAATGCTTTCTGTGCTGCTACTCAGGGAGCAAAAATAAAGTTCCTCCACTCAAGAGGTAAAAATATAGTTCCTCCAGACTTCAGGCATCTGTAGCAGCCAAAGCTGGACTGCCTCTGCAAGGATACTCTCCAGTGGGACGTGAGTTAGGATGCCTGTATTGAATCCAGCGCACAAATCGTGAGAAACCTTTTCATTCATTCACAGAGGGAGAGATGGAGAAACATTGCTTTATTCACTCCATACGGCACGATTACAATGAAAACAGGTTACACATCAGTCAGTTCCTCTTCTAACTGCATCTCATTCATCGTGTGGCTTGCTTACGACCAGCTGAAAAACATGTAACTTCCTTCATAGTATTTGATCACCAAACATGCAAAACTCATTTTTGAACAAAAAAAAAAAAAAAGAGGAATTTCAGCTACTGTATACAAGTCTGCTGATGTAGGAATAAATATTAGAATTCTGTGGTCATAGTGTTGGGTTTTTTCTGTAACTTACTGTCTCCTTTTTATAGTGGAGTATTTAACTGACAAAAGAACACAGATCTTGGGTTCTTGTCTGTTGACTTTATTCTGGTTATCACAGAAGCATTAATACAGCTTCTTGGATCCCCAAAGAGAAAAAATAAAATAAGCATCAGCAATGTGCCAAAAGCAAGTGCTGTGTTCTTTAAAAGAAGAGAGAAACAAACAGAAACTGTTACTTTGATAAAAGTGTTAGAAGAATTTAAATGAAGGCATCTAAATTACTGGTATGCTGAATTTGGAGAATTAAGCGCATAGCTAAAATGGATATTCTCTTGACACTCATGTATCTTATTAGGCAGTGCTTTGACTAAACACACAAAAATGTTCACCCTGTAATGGCACTATGTAATATTTTCCTCTGCTACTAATTTACTTTGTCATTTTCCACGGTCTGAACAAATTAAATACCACACATGTCTCAAATAATTAGATTTATCTTGGTCATTCTTGCTATCTCTCCGCTCGTCTGTCTGACAATATCAGGTCGATGCTCGTGAGAAGTGGCATGGAGTGGGGGGTACCATGAACTAACCAAATCTTACAGAAATGCAGCTGAAGTGTCCCTTGAAGCTGTTGTGGGTTTTCAAGAGGGAAAACCAGCTTCTGAAACAATGACCATTTGGGAAGTTTTGCTGAGACTGCAAGGACACAAGCAGGTCAGACAAGACATTTGATGCCTGGGACAGAATCCCATGCAAGTTTTTGCAGGCCTGGAAGGACACCACCGTGCTAACCCTAAGAGTACACTGCCAGAGGCAGCCTTCCAAACGTGGTGTCAGTACGTGTTGCAATAAGCGAAATTTCTTTACCATCATGCGCAGGGATAATCCATGCTGGAACTATCTTCCTGCTAATCCCCTGTTAGCCTGGCCTTTCAGCACAAACCAGCAAATGTGGCCCAGACACTGCAACTCCTTCTCTGAGATAGTGTCTGTCATATACTACCAAGGAAATAGCTGTGTTTTCACATCAAAGCACAGGGATTGCTTTGTTTTGTTTTAGTTAAAGCGAGCTCTGCGTGTGTGCTGGCCAGTGGTTGAGTAGTGTTTTATGTGTCTCTGCAGAGACTATTGGCAAGCCTCTGAGACATGCAGGCACACCACATCCAGGTAGAAATCTTGCTCATACTCAATAAACGCTTACTTTGAAAACTGGAGTATATAAACAGCACACCACATTCACAGTAAAAGAAAATGAACAGTGGTCCCAATATATTGACTGTGTTGGGGTCCCTCAACTTCTGTATGTCTCATCTAAACCAACTAAACCAGCCAGAGACCTCTCCTGTCTGTGGGCGCAACCAAACCTTCCTAACCACAGGGCTGAAAACCCCCCAAACTTCAGGGCTGCTCTTTAGGGAGATCACATTACTCCTTGCCATGGGACATTGGCTAACTGGCTTCTACGTTTTTCTGCCCGGCAGACACTGTAACAGCCTGGTGGCTCAGCAAACATGTTTTGCGTTGCCTTTATTGGAGCAACCAATGTGTCTTCAAAGGCACCTGGGGAAGATGTTGGGAGGTTGTGTTGTGCCTAGGGGTGCTTGCTGCGTCTACCCAGGCACCCTGGGCATGGTCTAGCCCCTTGAGCATGGTGAGTGCGTTCCTCCGGCATGCTCTGCTGCATGCCCAGGGGTGGAGGTGTAGCAGCATCCTATTAACACCCCCAGCAAGTGTTTCTGGGCCAGGACTACAGGAAGCACTGTTGGATCACCTCTGCTGTGGGGGGCTCTGTGGGATTGCCTCGCACAGCCTGGAAGTGTTATCCCCTGAAAGCCGAGCAGACCTTGCACAATGCCCTGTGGGACCAGGAGGCATCAGTATGTAGATGTTCGGGGCGGGCTGCCTGCTCAAACCAAGGCAACCGCTCCAACAGGAACGGTGCTGGCTGGCTGTCCTGGTCCTTCCCCATGGCCCACAGATGGTTCTGAAGGCTGCTATGCATGCAGCCGAGCGTGCGCCCTACAGCTTCAGTGTCTGCGCACAACCTCGAAAAGAAGCTATTTTTATTCCTACAGCCAACAGTGCTGCTCTGAAAGGTCAGTAAACACCAGCCGTGGCTCAGTGCCAGCAAAGTCAGCAGGGATCCAAATAAAATGAGACAGGTTTTGAACAAGATATTGTACTTTATTGCTGTGTAACGATCCATGGTTGCATACATACAGACAGCATGGGTTGTCAGCCAGCTTCATGCATGACTCATTGCCAGCTCTGAAAATACAGACTGCTGCCTGGTGAGCCAGCCCGCTCGCTCGGGCAGCAGCGATGTCCCCAGGCAGAGCTAAAAACGAACACCGGCCAGCAAGGAGCACAGCTGGAGAGGCATGGAGGAGGTCCCATACCATGCCATAGACTGGTGTTTCTCCTGGTAGTTTCTGACCCGACAGACAAGGACATGGCACTGTTTTATACTGGATGAAACTACAAAGTAAGCTTTCCCCTAGAAAGCACCTGGGCCATTGCTCAGATGCATATTCTCTTTAATAAAAACATTCTTTACAACTTAAATATGGGTGATGGCAAAGCTAAATGAGGTCATTATTGCCATTTCAGTTGTGTAAGTTATAACTGAACACCAAAAACATTTTTCTGTACATGAATCATGGAAGTTTGTTTTCAAGGATCTGGAAAAGGACTCAAAGATCTAGATCCAGCTCCTAGACCTGCGGCAGATTTCCTACAATGTTTCAGTCATCTGCCCCCTTGTACCTCAATTTTCCACTTCTGCAAGAAAAGAGACCAATAAAACCTAACTTTTGTTTTGTACTTAGCTTAACTGATTTTTCTTGATTTTATTTATGTTTATGATATTTTTAACTCATCAAAGTACTATTGCAAAGGTTTAGAAATAAAAACTTGCCTCTACTCCCAGAAATTGGAATGTAGTCACTAATTTGACCACTGGCATAAGAACTTTGTCCTGAACAGAAATATCACTAAAACTACCACTCAGGATGAAATTTTGAAGCAGAGCAGTACTGCATCTGTCTAGAAGTTAACTCCAAATCAGCGACTGGTATCATTTGCACAGCTTCCCCTCGCAGTCCCTGTTTTTGAGGGAGCTGCAGGACAGCACGTTTCCACAGACAAAATGAACTAAGAAAATAATCTGAATTAAAAAAAAAAAAAAGAAATGGAAAGATCAACTTAAACGAAGTTGTGTGGAAATGGAGAGTACAGTGGGAAAAATACAGAAGTTGAAAAATGCTCTCTTTAAAAACTGGAGTATATAAACAGTACAGCATGTTTGCCACCTATATTTAAGGCTAAATGGGGGAACAATATAATTCAGAGCTTCAGGTAGCTGAAACAAGAGGAGAGGCTTTCAGAAATGGAGGGGCCTTCCAAGACTAGTCAGAGATTAGGTCAGAGAGTATTTGCAGGGAATGTAATACAAAGATACTTTGGGATTTATCTGGCTGGGGGAAATGAAAAAGTGTGTGCAGGTGTGTTAACAATAGAAGCAAACAGGGAACAGACAGAGAGTTGGAAGCAACCAGAAAACCAGATATCTGTGTGAGGGAAAAAGAAAACAATCAGGGCAACATGCAAGTTGGAGTGAGAACAGTAACTGTAAATAGCGATTGCCTCCTCCTTTTTGATTCCTACTATGTTCAGGGAAACTAGACTTTGTGCATGGTTTTTGTTTTTGGTTTTTTTTGGTTGTTTTTTTTTTTTTTTCAGTGGCACAGCATCCTAGGAGAAACTGATAGCATCAATTCATTAATGAAAAAAAAATTGCAAAACATCCTCACTGACACCTTTCCAAAGCCCTTGACAACTGTAGAGACCCTGGGTCTGGCTGTCAATATTTTTTTATATTAGGGGAGAGAAAAGCGATCTCATTATGTCAAAGTGGAGAGTATCGGTGGGTGGGTACTTGGAAAAATATGATTCTAATGTTAGCTTGAAAAATCAGCACATTTGCAGTGTAAGTTGTTAGACCATGAAGATGAAGTCGTGTGGAACAGGATTCTAGTTCCAACAGTGACTTGATGAAATAATATTTTTCAGTAAGATTCTGCTTTATTTTTAAGGCTTATCTCAACTTCCTTTATTTTCAGTAATGCACTTGGACAATTTAAAACATAAACTAAGTAGAGGAGTAGCAGCATACTGAAGACTCAAATTACCCCTTGGCTTATGAAAACAGAAAGAAAGGTAAGACTTTCAGTCGGACCTATTTTTCTACATTATTTATTTGTCCTGCAGTGTAAATCTACATGCTGCCTATAAATTACACAGGTGAGCAAAGCTACTGTCCCAGAAAGCCTATACTCTAAGCACGCTCAAGATAATCACCAGTGAGGAGCTGAAGCCAGGCAGCTTTCCTAGGTTTCAATGAGGAATTTGAAGGCAAAGGGAGCATCTGTCAGGTGAATAAAAGGAAGGGTGCTTTAAATGTACTGGAAAGCAGGAAAGGTGGGTGAGGTTGCCAGTGGGAGAGGGCACTTTCTAAAGAAAGAAGGGAGTAAAAAGCCACCAGACTCAAATAAGAAAAAAGAACAGAGGGATGCCAGAGTTAGGTCCTTGGTGGCAGAGCGGAGGGGAAGGCAGACAGGGAACGGATTCAATGAACAATGAGATCCAAAGGGCTGTGCAACGCCGAAGGTCCGATCCCCTATATTTTGGGTGCAGTGGGTGTTGATAGATAGGAAGGGGACAGAAAAATGTATTCAGTGAATAGAAGTAAAGGGTGACTAAGGAGTGGATATGAATCCAAGAAAGGATGTTTCAAGCTCATGTTTTAGATACTATCAACTCCAGTGTTTATTAGTTCACTGTTCCTGTCTTTCTCTCTCTCTCTCTCTCTCTTCAATGGAGTTTGTATCTGTCACAAATTGTTCCTCAGCTGTTGGCTTTCGGGTGTTAGCATTAGCTTCTGAGGAAAACACGAAGTTTAACTTTATGCAGAACTCTAGCTCAAGGCCTGCACATCTTTGAAATTCTGCTTAAATCCCATTTTGAAGACTTCAATCATTCACAAGTCTTAAATTCCTCAAGCCCAGGGGCCTGTTATTTACCATTTGTTTGTGCTTTCTGACTGGGTGGCACCTCAAGCCATTAAGTATGTTTAAATGAATTCCCTGAACCACACCATATTTATAGCATATTTGTGGGATTCTCTGTTTCTGGTACCAAAACTGCATTGCCACTGGTGTTCACCAGCCATGCACAGACGGGACGGTACTCCCGTTAACACGGATCAGTGTGAATTTATGGTAACTGCCCGCCCTTTCTTGGCATGTTTTATTTTCTCACAGCCCAGCACGGTTCTGGTGGACAAGCATGGTGTGGTGGGGCCTGGCCGACAGCTCTCGGGGAGAGACTTGGGCTGAATATTTGCTGACTGAGTGATCACAGTCACTCTTCTCAATCACGGAAAAATCCTCCCCCCCACCCCGTGCTTGACACTGTAAGTGTATTCTTGAAAATGAAGCCTATATACAAATAGTGACTCTTCAAAGTACCTGTTGTTACAACTTCAGATGCACACAGCAATTTACACTTTAGATGGCCTCTGGTGAGGGTCCATTTAGCTTCAAAATGTTGTGAGCGATGCTGCAGATCTTTAGCCATTAGCTGGTGGACTGACATGTCCACCAAGCATGTGTGGTGTGTGCACCCTGCATACAGTTATTCTACTTTTAGCTATAGTTTTCTGCTCCAAGATAGTAATCTCTGTGTTCTGAGCTCTAATTTTCTCTCTGCTTCTCTCTTTTACCTTTTCTGAGTGCCCTTTCCAGACATTATAATTATCCTACAACTTGTGTAGTTGCACAGTTTAGAGATTAATGAATTGCATTACATTGCAGCCTTACCTCTTGCACTGGAATTACATTACGAATCAGCAGGATATATCTGCTGCTTCTCTGCAAGCACCTTATGAACTGTCGCAGTCCTGCTGTGAGAGCATCTAGGGTGACTGGAGAGAGAGGTCCCCTCTTCAATTTATTTGTGAAGAACCAAGTCCTTTAATGTAACGTTTGCGCTCCACCCCAGAATGCAGTCACTAATGTGTAGTAGGGGTTAATAAAATAATTTGCTAAATATCTTCATATCAAAGTCTCATAAAGGGGTTTATTTCACCAGGAAGCCCTTTTTCAGTGATGTGGTCCTGCAATGCACTTGCCAAACCACCCATCCACTGCTAACAGCAATGAGCATGGACTTAAATCAAAGAAACAGATGTGGCTGGGTAAGGCAGGTTTCCTTTCATGTGTCAAAAAATAGGAGCATGTTCGTCTGTTTTGTAATTTGCCGATAGTGTTTTGCTTGGCTCAGTGGAAAACAGCAGTCAGACCAACACTGTTCATATGGTATTTGTACTCTGTGCCACCGATCCAGTGCAAGGCTCGGTTCCTTAGAGCCCACTCACGTATTTGAACATCCAAGCTCCAAACTTCGTCCACTACTAGCATGTTTGGAGGTCAGCAGCATCCTTTCTGTCTTGCTTGCATTATGCAAGGGAGCTTCCAGCAGCTCCAGCAAATATTAACCTGCGTAACTGTTCAGCGAGGAGGTGCCGACATACCACAGTCAAGATTTAAACAGGCAAAGGACTCAGCCATACCTGCTTCTGCTGTCTCGGTTCCCCTTTTCCTGAAAACACTGTGCAGCTGCGACTTTTGAAATAACAATAATAAAAAGTTGGGATTGTTAAAATTGGATGTACATCAAGGGAAACCCATCTGACCTGTATTTTTATATGGTGGCTGTCTTACTAAGATGTACAGCCCCCATTTTTGTTGGGTTTAATTCAGAATTGACCGGGCTGGCTTCTCCTTATGGAACCACAGAGCCTGCCCGTTGAATTCCTCTAAATCCTCCAAAACAAAGATACAGTAAATCACCTTTTCTTTTTTCTTTGAGTATAAATCCAGCTGTTTTCTGCAGCACTGCTTTCTAAAAGGCTTGGNAAAAAAAAAAAAGAACAGTGGACCAATTTTGTTGATAGGAGTGTTGAATATTATGCTGTGAGCATTATAGCATGCTCACAGCCCTTTTCTTTCCCATTCTTCACTAATAACAATGCCAACATGCCTCGCCCAGAAGTCCTTAATGTGCATTCTCACCTAGATTTTGGAGTTGGAGTTTTAAGGAAAAGTGCTTTAGTTTGTTTTCATTTTGCATCCAACAAAACTAACTCTACACCCCAAATTTATTGTTCCAGACAGGATGTCAACATTGTATTACCTTGCCTTTTCATAGATCCTGTCAGAAAGACTAAATGCGGAAGGGTGAGTATTTCCTGGACACCCCATGGAGCGCGTGCTTGTTACAATATGGTTCTGCTATACTGTATTTCTTGTAGCATGAAGTTTTGAGGAATGATCATTATCTCCTAAATGATTTGTGTTGGGCCTTTTGTAATGAGTAAGGATATTTTTGGATGAGTTGCTACTTCAGATCAACTCTTTGTAGGTTATATGAAAAAGATAGGTAGAAAAGCTAGTGAAAGATAGAGTTAACACCCCCCTCCCCCCCCCAACTTCTCTCCAGCTATCATTGGCCTGGAGCAAATGATAATAAACAGAGCCAATCAACTGATTTGATTTCACACTTCAGAAACTATAAAATATAAGAGACCCTCCAAATATTCGTTTTAATTCTTTAGTTCTAGACTTTCTCTATCCATGGAGCTATGGCATTCTTGTCTTTACATATTTTCAACATAACCCAAATCCTTTTGTTTCCACAACATAAAAAAAAAAATGTGAGCAGAACAGTAGTCTTATTCAGAACAAAGTAGCTGTTTTCAAGGTCTACATGCATACTTTAAATTGTTAAATATACTTACAATTTTCCAATCCCAGAAGGCATGGGAGTGTTCCTCTTTGGCCCGCCTGTTAAATTTAGTCAGATGCTCTGAAAAGGGGAGCAGATTGTTCACCACTGGCAGGTAAAATCAGGAAATAAAATATTGACTCAAGGCCTTTGCAGGACAATTAAACAGCTAATGAAAGGGCTGAAGTTCCTGAAACCACAGTGAACAGGAAAGAAGGATGGTGTGCCTCAGTTTGGCACTCCTCTGGGTCCTACTTCTGATACCGACATTCTTTGGCTGTGGAGATTATAACAGTACGGTGGTAAAGTATCATGAGTAACAGGCAAATGCTTCCTGAAGCATCTCTCATCCAAAACAGACATTTTATTCCCTATTTCTATTTTTACAGACGGGGTGTTAACATCGCTTTACCTTTCCTTTGGACAATTTGTGGCAGTGAAGCTGCGGCAAAGAAGCTGAATGCCGACCGATGGAGGCAAAGCCCGGTCCCCCCTGCGCTGCTGCTTCCCTGACTGCCAACCAACTCTTCCGAGGTAAACGTGGGAAGAAGTCTGGATACCGAGAGCAGAATTACCCTCTCCCAGGGGCCTTCTGGAAAGCAATAGCTCCCCACTGTCGTAATTTTCCCAAACCAGACGGAATAAGCAAGTTTGGTGCTGAAATCCTAGTATGCCCCATGGGCTGTGATTGGGAGTGGGAGAGGCAGAGACACAGTGTCCCTTCTGGGCTGCCTTGGGCCCAGCACATGCAGAGACTGTGCCCACGCGTGCCGGATAGCAGGGGGGAATTGCAAGGGGGAAGTTTTCACAAGTGGCTTTTCCCACTTGTGAAAACTTTAACCAGCTTGGCTCACTCTGGCCCCAGGTGTGTGGTTACTAACTCCCTGAGTCATGTGCTGGTCCTAGCAGCTGAGGTTTTTCTGATGGATATGTTGAGCTTCAGAAGTCCAAAGATAACAATTTACAACTATAGCATGGCACGGGTTTTCATTTAGCTGAAAATTGTCATATTTTTTGAACTCTGCTGGCTCAGTTCAGCCTGAATCCAGAATCCCAGTAAATACAGGTGTCTTTAGGTTTCAATGACTAAGAGTTTCTGCTTTTCCTGGGGGATACCAGATGTAGGGACATGAGATTCTGGGCTCCAGGGTTCTGTACTGCACACTGATCTCCCAAACTAATTCATCCCCATCACAGAAATTCTGTGTTTTGAGAGAACTAGAGGAAGATACAATCATATAAGGATCCAGATTTCAATAGCTCTATCAAGACAGAGCACCGCATGCCTGAAGAACAGCAAATACGGAACATCAAATAGACATGTCTTTAAGAAACCTGAGAGCTGGGCGGGAGAAGTGATTCGGTTAATCCCATGAGTGGAACTGCCAGAGCTCGCCTGGTTCAGCAAAGGCTAACAGGGGATATGTCTGTCCTGTGCAAATATATCACAAGGATAAACATCAGGAAGGGAAAAGAGCTGGTTAAGCTAAAGGACAATATTGGCTCAGGAGGAAATGGTTATAAACTGGTCATGAATAAATTGAAACTGGAAGCCAGAAACAATTTTCTCACCATCACAGCGAGGTCCTGGAGCAGCCTGCTGGTAGGAGAAATAGACATTAACTATTTCTCACAAAATAGAGCCCAGGGAAGGGAATATATGACGTGACAGCCTGGGGTAGCAGAAGCTGGGACTGATGTGTTCCTAAGTGACAAGGAGCAATCACTGGAAAAAGCCTGTTATCCCAGATGAGGACTGTCTTGCCCACTGCCGTTTGCTGTGAATGTTAATGCGGTGCTTACCGGGGTTTTCTCCCGGACTGAAGCCCCGACTCCCTCCTGCTGCCATCGCCACACGTTGCCGACTCTGCCTTGCAGCGTGGCGCAGGGCTGCCCTGGCAGAAGCTGACCTTGACAGAGAGGCCGAACCCATGAGGGTGTTAAGACTTATTTCTGGCAGACAACGGAATGCTCAGCTTTTTTTTTGGGGTCAGGGAACGGAGAGGGAGAATATTTCTGACCTGATCACACCCACTGCACTCTGGATAGTTACACTTTTGCCCAGAACTGTGCTAGCATCCTTGTCGCGAAAGGCACGGGATTTTGTTGACCTGGCAGAAGGTTGAGCCTAATGTGACATAACTCCCCGGGTTTTCTGGTTCTTCGTGCTGGAGGGGAGCCTTAGCGGGCTGGTGACCCTTGTTAGCTCTGTCGAACGGACAGAGCAATGCCTTACACATTGCACTGGCTTACAGCAGGGCTTCCCTCACTTTTGCTGATTGAACCTTCACTTCAAAATTGGAACGGCTTAGCCAGATGCTTCCTATCAATACAGGAATAACAACTAATTCAGAAATATTTATTTGACAAAGGATTTATTTGATAGAAGGATCTTACTGATAATTTCATATTGGGCATATTTAGAGCAGGGGTTTGTTGCAACTGTTAGCCCTAAAAAAGGCAGTTTCTAGAGGGCTCCTTCTGGATCAGGAACACAGATATTAAATGGTTAACATGAGTATTGTGGACCAGCAGAATACGTATGTTTGCCTAGGGAAAAGAGCTTGCTAAGGGTACCTAAGAGCAGGAACAGCCTTTCTTACAGGCAGGACATCTCAAGTGGTTGTTCTGATCCCCACGTTCTGTGTCACCTGCTGTCGCAGGGGGCTGTAAAACGCCCCATCCTGGCCTATTTATTTTGTCCTACTATTAATCTTCATGTTGTGTGTGTACGGAAGCATGCTGGTGACTGCTCTATGTCTGGAAACAGAAAGTCCAATTACATTTGTAAATTGTCCTTGTTACTGTGCAACTGCCAGCTGCAGATATTTTTGTTGTTTTTTTAATTAATCAGCATGGCAAGGAGAGGGAGTGGAAGAGGCCCAAAGTAACAGACCAGTGTTTATTTGCACTGACATCTGAGATTGTCTTAAAATGTTTTTGGATATTATGTCAAGAAATACAGGGACTGGGAGTCTTTGGATCTTGTATTACTTTTTTCTGGGTGTGAGTTTTATGTTATCTGGCAGAAAAACAATTTTTATTGTTGAAAATTACTTCACTGATGACCCACGTATAACTGTAATTTTGTGTTGCTATCCACTTTCTGCTGGGAAGAAAAAGAATTGATTTTATTTTGGTTTTGATTATATTTTTTCTGAGATCACTGGAGAGAAATAAAAATATTATGCTTTATCTATAATGACATCTAATATCTTTTATGAGGGGGAGAATGAATAGCTTGACTACTAATAATGAAAGAAAAGACAAAGATGCCTTTAGAAAAATGTCTGAACTTACTCTAGTGTTAAGTGGAGACTTTACAGTAGCTTCATATTTTTCTTCTAGAAGAGAACCTTCATGCATCATTCATAGCAAGCCTGAATTTCTATTCAGTATGCTGCTTCTTCACATATTACCTTCATTCTTTATCAGTCATAGATGACTCAACTCATTCATATAGTTCAGGAAAACCACAGAACAGCTCTTTTGTACTGCAAATAAAAGAGAAAAATAACTTTAAATGCCAAAGAAATAGTTTGCAATGGTAAGCGGGTATAATGAGCTGGATGAGAGTGTTATAATAAAATAGCTTTATCAAATCGACCTCCTGAACAAAGCATTTCTGCAACATTTTCTTTAAAGTAGAAATTTCCTTTCAGCACAGGTACATGTATGTGATATACTTAACCACATGGGGTCACTTACAAAACAGTCTGGGTCTCATGCTGTTTTCCATACCCTACACTTTTTTTTGATCATTTTCTGGCTCATCCATCTGTCCCTGAGAGTTTGACAATGTAAGAGTCTGAACTTTGAAACCTGTTCCTGTGTGAATTAGAACTGGCGGGCAAAAGTCACATAAAAAATCAGCCACGTGACAAACAAGAGAAAGAGCTGGTTTGGTAGAGCTGCCAAAAAGTAGGCATAGTATCTGCACGTCTCTGATTTAGCACCCAGGACTTGGTTTGAGCAATAAGCGCCTCAGATCATCCACCTGCCAGAGGTATGAGACCCTGCTCCCTTATGGGGCCAAAGGAGACGAGCAGGCACAATACCCAGGTCATCCATGTCTTGTAGGCTGCCTGACTTCAGCTCCAGTCACCCACATCTTTCTGCTCTCTATTTTTAATCTGACCTTTCAGATCTAGTTGTGCCTCATCAGGTTTTGGCCAGCGTTCCTAACTTATTAAACCTAAGACAGAAAGTCCTAACCAGTGTTTACTCAAATAAAACCAACACTAAGGTCAAAGAATGAGTAAGAAAATAAGGTTTTCAGAATTAGGCTAGTGAAAAAGCATCTGCATTCATTGCAGTGCCTTTGAATAAGTTGTTTTCAGTCCTGTATCACCTTCAGCTTTATCTGAGCTCTTGGGACTTCTGTTGTAAGATTTCTTCCTTGGGCTATATCGCCATAATCAGGAGAGGCTGAGACGCACCTCTTGTTCATGGACAGTTACCGAACCTTAATACTTTGTCACAGGCTATTGCAAGGAAAATGTGCTTTCATGATAGAGGGTTTCTGTAGTAGAGATGAGTTTGGTCCTTTGCAATTATTGATCTGAAAGCAAGCTGTTTTGGCAGCTAACAGCAGGGGCATTCTCCTGCACTCTTTTCTACCCAGTGTAGTGGTATTAAACAAAAAAGAAAAAAACCCTCAAGTAAGTTACGATAATAATGACTTTCTCATCCTTGGCTCCAAGGATTCTGTTTTTGGAGCTTCTGTTTTCTTTGATCTTACCTTCATGAAGAAGGTAATATCCAACCCTGAATGAAAACATGGCCTGGCCCATGAAATGCCAAACACAGCAAAAGAAATGTTTTCCTTTTCTCTGCTTTTTCCTCCAACAACAGCCCCCCATTCAAAGGGGTGATTTGCCATTGGTTATACTTCACAGTGTTATTCAACTATGAAAGGGATCTAAGTATTTTAAAATGGAGGAAAATTTTCCATTGAAATAAACTTTATGGGCACTTATCAACTTTTCTATTTGTTTTGGTGCAGTTTTAATTCAGGTGGCTCTGTACAGTTCAGTTCACCTGATAATAATAGAAAAAAAGAGGCAGAGAAAAGGTAAGTAGACATGAAAATTTCCTAAAGCCAGGATGTAGTAAATGTAACAAATACTTCTTTGACACATGGATGTTTAATATCTGCAAAAGACATAAACCAACATCTTCTGATGTTGCATATTAATGTATGTCCACTGCACTACTCCAGTGTCTCACCCTACCTTAATTATTGAATTGTTTGCTATAGTAAAATAACTTCTGAATTTTGATACGTCTGGTGAAATTGCTTCAACTACAGATTCCTGTGAGCCCTCAAGCTAAACAACCTGTCAATTAGCAGTTATAAAATATGTGCAGCAAACCCCTGAATTAGTGCCACGTATTTAAATATAGTGGCTTCTGAAGCTGTTGTTCCCACAAGAGTAAGAATAGTTTTGCATGCATTTATAAAGTCCTAGCAAATTAGACTGTGCACAGTGCTGCAACATCCATTTAAATAACCTAATGCAGACATGTTAAACAACCTTTTTGCACAATACATAACGGGGTCATTAATAACAATTAATGTAAAATGGGCTATTTGACTATAGCATTGTGATTTATATGGAATGAAGTAAAGCTAGCAAAGAAAACATTGCTGACTTCACAATTTCTCAGAACATATGGTAAAACTGCATTGCAGGTTTAAATCAAAAGAGAATTTTCTGGAGGACAGGTTGCATTTTGACGGCTGGAGGGAGCCAACGAAATAACTGCAGAAGCTGCTTTTTAGGTAGATGAGCAGTGTAGAAAAAAATCTGCAAACAAAGACATGTAGGTGGTTTGCATATTGTTCTAAAATAAAATCTTGTTATTAGAGTTTATTTTATTCCACTTGTAGCTGAAAATGGATCATGGCCTCCTGTAGATGGCAGAACTTCAGCGGAGTGTCTAATGGCATGGTGAATGGAAACAGCATTTTGCAGGGTGACTAACTCTCCTTCTTTTAAGGTTAAATGAATGATCCTCTGGAGATAGCTATATTTCTCTTCTGATCACCAGTAAAACCTTCTGGTGTAATTTTTTTCTTATCAATTCATATAACTCCAGACACAGGCATATGCTGGTAGTTATTTAAGCTCAAAAAAAAAAAGTGGGGAAGTCCCTCTATAGAAAAGTGAGGTGGTGATCAGGCTGTCCATCTTCTGACTGCATTAACCCAGAGCCGTACAGCCGTAACCCAGAGACATGGCAGCAACACCAAAACAAGACCAGCGGGAAGACCAGCACCATCTGCATGTTGTCTCTGAGCCCTCCACGCTCTGCCTGCACCATCCTGAGCTGTGTGGCTGGGACCTCTGGACAGCTTGGGCTGTGGTAGGCAGCCCCTGGGGCATACTGTGGGGCACCTCTCCACCACGGCTCACTGGAGCCAGAAACATCCATCTGACCCCCCCAAAAGAGGTTCAAGCTGAAATGTTGATTTTCCCATTCATGTCCCCTGGTAGCATTTAACCTCTATTTTCTAAGCACATTCTCTGGCAATTGTAACGTATGCTGTTGCTTGCAATTTTGTTTGGCGACAGGAGCATGCTTCTCCTTTTCCAAGGCGGTGGCAGTATATGTTAATTTAGCATTATAATCTTTCTCCCTCCTGCTCTGAACCAATAGCCTTCGTCTAACCAACATGTGGTTTCTTTCCACGGCTCTTCAGTCACCGCACTGTTTGAACACGCCGAACAAGTAATATTTTATACTGAAATGAGGTTCAGTCAGAAAGTTAGATCATAGCTAGATCAAAAGCACCAGCAAAACCCGTTCCTCTTCTGATGTCTATTCCTGTGAACTGGGAGCATATCCTCAGATTTATCCCATTTCAAATGAAGTGGGGTCAAATAAAGGGGCAGTGTGTGCTAGAAATGGTTGTTTGCCAGATTCTGTAGGAAGAGGACACAGCAAGTGAGAGTGAGTTTGAAAGTTTGATTAAAACTCAGAACAAAACACAAGAACAGAACAGTATCTCTAACAAATGAGAGTGAAGAGCCCAGTGCTCTCTTTCTCACAGCGGCCAACACACAGGAACAAGTGAAATATAGAAAAACTCAAGTATATACTGATTCTTCAGTCCCTCTCACTCAATTTGGACAACATTTCTTTAAAGAACTAACTGGAGCTAATTTTTTTCCTCATTGTGGTTAGCAGTAAGATCCCATAGCATGCGATAATTTAAAGAAGGGTGCTAGGCAAACAGGGTAAACTGGTCCTCTTGAATATGCCATTTTGTAACATCATGAGCAGTTTTTATAAAATTCTTTCACTTTAGGTGTCTGACCATAGATTTTGGGGAAAAGGATCCCTCTCTCCATAACATATGCCTTAGCTGAGGCAGAGGCGTGCACTGGCTGGAAGTCACTTAGAAATGATAATATATCAGCCACTTCAAGCAACAGCATGAAATCTTTATTCAGAGAACTTAACTGAAAGCATCTCTGTATTGACTTGAGCAGGACTTGGCCATAGATCAGACAGCACAACTAGAAGACAAGGCTGCAGACTTTAAATTAATAAATTTCTTATTTACATCAGCTGTCTGCATTGCAATTAAGAAGAAAAAGATATAAACAAGGGGAAAGGTTTTGCTTGTCTGAAAATCTCTTTCTCCCAGTCCACAGAAATGTACAACTTCGAATAGTGTGCAGCATGAAAATGTTCTTGGGCAAATGCAAATGGAGGTCATTCTGTATTAGAGGATGGTTTCGGTTTCGTACAGCCAAGTTATGGTCTGACTGCGGTTGTATTTTAACAGGGAAAAAAATCTATTACCTTTTGGAGGCAGGATGATGCATTTGCACGATATTTCTGGTTGATGGAGTGACAGAACCAGCTATCAGTGTTGGTTTATATCTTCTAATTTTTTCCTCAACAGCTTTGCACAGTAGCTGCTGATTTCTTACGGGTGAAACTTCACACTCCACACTAGCTTAGCACAGGTATAAATGTGAAGCCATTTGCTAGACTGGAGAAATCAACCCCTTAACCTGTCCTACAAACCATTGTTTCTTTTACAAAGACAATTACAAGAAACCCTGAAACCTTATAAAATGCGTATTTTGACAGGATCAAGACAGTAAGTGTTTGACAGCTTTACATTTGCTTAAAAGGTAGCTACAGTAAAACATAAGTGCAGTCTAAAGGTTTTCCAGGCTTTGGCAAGAGGGAAGAATTACAAAGCTAGGGAGAAGGATGGGAAGGAGAGAGGCTGTTTGAATTTTGCCTGGTTTTTACATTTTTGTAGAGCTGAAAAGTCTCTAAAATTGATTAACTTTGTAAATTGCTAATATTTTTATACATTATCACACAGAAGTTTATATATTACTGTAAAAGAGCTACGTTGATTCTCAGATAAGAAGAAAATCTAGAGAACAACATCTAATAATTTCAGCTGGCATTGTGCTGACATACATATATCAAATCAAGTGAATGTAGATACATACAAACAAATACACATATATTTATACACAAATATATTCTAATCATTAAGTACTCTGTCCTTATACAACCAGCGATCTGCATGCAAAGAGGATGCAGAACACCAATAGATCATCATAATGGCAAATTTACATCCATTTTGAGCTGTGAAAAACAGTTAAGGATCAATTATATAACTTGTGTTGAGTTCACAAATTAAAATTTAATGTTTTTCCAGCTACCAGAACTACAAAGTCTGTTGAGGAAATGGGATCAAAACATATGAGCTTCTTATTAACTCCACTGGTGATGATAAATAACATGTAATGAGAACTTTGACTGACAATTTTTTCAATAATACATGAGGCACAATAACATGCCAATGGCTCATTCCTGAGCGTATTCAATTTGCATTATTAACAGTGATAAAATTGTTTTTATGTGCAAGAATAAGGTGGGCTGGGTGAAAGCAAACATGAATTCAAAACAGTACTTTTCCTCTAGTGCGTATGTATTCAGATGTGTGACTCCGGTATAAATGAAACTGGAATTAGAGCCAGGAAATTAATGTGTTGAGGTATTCAATGTCATGTCCAAAGAAGAGCCATGAAGCTGGTGAAGGCTCTCCAGCACAAGTCTTATGAGGAACAGCTGAGGGAATCGAGGTTGTTCAGCCTGGAGAAAAGGAGGCTCAGGGGGGACCTTATCACTCTCTACAGCTACCTGAAAGGAGGTTGTAGAGAGGTGGGGTCAGTCTCTTCTCCCAAGTAACAAGCGATAGGACAAGAGGAAACAGCCTCAAGTTGTGCCAAGAGAGGTTTAGATTGGATATTAAGAAAAAACTCTTCACCAAAAGGGTTGTTGAACATTGGGATAGGTTGCCCAGGGAAGTGGTTGAGTCACCATCCCTAGAGGTATTTAAAAGACATATAGGCACATGGTTTAGTGGTGGTGGACTTGGCAGTGTTAGGTTAATGGTTGGACTTGATGATCTTAAAGGTCTTTTCCAACCTAAACAATTCTATGATTCTATTAATGAATATTTTGTATGGTTATTTTTCTGACCATATTTGCACTTCAAGGACGAAATTATGTCACCAAGTGACAAAATAGCCCTGGCAAGTTTGTACATTTACATCATATAAGAATTTACAACACCAAAGAAATGAGAAAGAACGGCATGTGAATATGCAGATGAGTTAAGCATATGAAATAATTTAGGTTTCTTAAATACTAATATTATTTATTTTAATAGGTATATATCAAGAATAAATTAATGGATTAATATATAATATAATAATACATTTATATTACTATATTAATATTAATATTAATATTAATATTATTTATAGTAATATTACTTAGATATTTGTGAATGCCTAGGAGTAGGTAACATACTTTTAAAATTTCTGGAAGAATATGGCTGGAAAATTTTTCATTAACATACTACAGGATATTGTGGGAGCTCTGAAAATTAGAAAAAAGTCAATGATATGTCCTTATGTAAGATGGGCAAAGGATATCACCCATATAAGTAGAGAATAGATAACTTGATATTTGCCCTTGGCAGAGTTATAGAAAGGCAGTTAGAAAATAAAGTAAATAAAAAATTGAAGTGTCACAGCATGGATAATTAATCTCTATGATTGTTTTGGAGATAAAGTTTTTTATGAGGTGATTACAAGTTAGATTGAAACAGTAGTAGATAAAATATGCTTGAAATATAAGCTCATCTTTTAACTTGATTAAGTTAGGTGATCATCTCACTGCTGGAGTAATTCATGTTCTCTTACTCCATTACAGTTTTGAGGGAAAGTTTGGCTTAAAATTGAGGATATTTCAGAGTACCTCACAACTGGGGAAGAGAGAGAGAAAGCGTGAAGCTGTTACGGCA
Organism: Anarhynchus alexandrinus; assembly: GCA_008711295.1. Taxonomy (NCBI): domain Eukaryota; kingdom Metazoa; phylum Chordata; class Aves; order Charadriiformes; family Charadriidae; genus Anarhynchus; species Anarhynchus alexandrinus. The sequence goes on along the minus strand of VUYV01000036.1, from coordinate 494,503 downwards.
GTTCATGTTATGAGCTGGGTGGTAACTTAAACCTCTGTATTCAGTCACAGTCAAGCACATGTACCTAACTGGAGACTCCTGTAAGAGGTTTAATTGAACCATAAATTATATTCTTACCAAAAGCTTAGCAACACATACAATGAATTAAAAGCTGTTTGTTTCCTTACAGGTTTGCATCNGCTTAGCAACACATACAATGAATTAAAAGCCGTTTAAAAGGGAATTGCAAAGGGGGCATTTGTTTCCTTACAGGTTTGCATGTCATGAGCTCCTATGAACAATGTGTGTTTTACTAGGGCCAAAGCACTCAGAGGCAGATGTCTCAGAGTGAAGGTCAGAGCATCACTAGAGGACGGCAGATGGAGGGCAGCAGTAGTGTTACTGGAGCGGTAACAGCAAAGAGCTCCCTGCTCTGAAACACCCAATGGAGCAGCCCTTTCAATGCCATCTCGGTTCTTTTCTCAGGGAAATGACTGCAGGGCAGCTAGTCCACAACTGCCTCCAGTGTCTTCTGCAAAACAATCTGCTGCAGCCACGTGGCTGGTGTTATTCTTGGCGGATGCTAAGAAGTTTCTTATTCCTCAGGGGTATGTCTGGACACTGATTTAGCAAGTGTAGCAGCGCAGAGTCATATTTGGAGAACATAATATTCTTCAGTGTTGCTTGAGCGTATTCCAAGGCTACATGGATTTGATGTGAAGACACCGGGGCTAACCTCATTCTGTGGCAGACTATATTCCCAGAAGGTAGCTCAGAGCACACCTGCTTCGAGTAAATGTCTCAAACATTGCAGAGGGCAGCATCATGGTGGCATCCTTAGTGTTCTGGGAATCTCTGTGGGAGCTTGGGGGCGATCAGAAATCCTTCCAGTGTGCATAACAGCTGGAGAGATGGAGGAAACAGCTTGTCTCTACCATGACAGCAGTGTTTCTGTGCAATGTCTTTGCAGCTTGCTGTGAGCATATTGAGAGCTGTGTGCTTCTCTGCATGTCCTCCTGCAAGGCAGAGGTAGCCTTGGAGGACAGTGTCATCCCTGCATGACATGCTGCTACTGCACGCCTTATGGTGTTTTCCACTCAGGAACAGTCTAATGTCACTTTACTGGAAAACTCTGGTCTCTGTGGTTTGCTCCTGCAAGTGCAAAGCTGGCTGGCGTCCCTGCTACAGAAGTTTGTCTGCAACACATATCCTGAGTGCATCCGTTCCTGGCATACCATGGAGGAAGTGACCTAAGAAAGGACAAACGTCCCAAGGATTCCTGAGGGTGCTAAGTGGAAGAGACCCCTTCCATGATCCTTATATCTAGAGGCTGCCCTGCAAGAGCAAATTCAGGGGTCTACCTTAACTCCTCCCACTTTTCCCGACTGTGCCTGGTGTGCACTACCCTCTGATGTGGGCAGGGAGAGCACCTCCGTGGCCACGGGTGGGCATTTGCTGGGACTGGATGGTGAAGGTAGTACTTCAGTGCAGGGGTGAAGGGAAAGCCTACATTAGGGAGCAGTGGAGGACAGGAGATAAAATCGAGCCCAGTGAGCCATTGTTGTTTCTGTGGATGTGCAGAAAGAGTGTGTGTTCCTTGAGTATCTGGTACCATTTTGACAGGGGTAAAATGTAATTTAACCCGTTCAAGAGGTATGTACTGGGCTGTATACGCAAATGCAGCTGTATGGAGGTGTGTCTCAGGCCTTTATCTTCCTGGTACTGTTTCCAGGATGTCTTCTGGGGATCAGGATGCTGGGCTGGTTTCCCTACAGACATTGACCAGAATGATCATTTCTGTTGCGCCTCGCGCTGTCACTTTCAGCTCTGCAGAATCAGTTCTTTTTTTCCCCAAGTTTGAATTTGTGGCAAAATGAGGAAAAGATTGCCTCATAGCCCAGATGTCTTTTGCTTTGATAGTGTGCTGCAGAGGGTGCGTTCTCCTCAAACAGCAGCAGGGTGTGATCTTTTAGTGTGTGTGATCCTGCTAGGGTTGTGGTAGATGACAGTCTCAAGTAGAAGAAGTAAAATTTAGCAAAGTCTGCAACTGTGCTGCTTGTAGCCTACTCAGTCTGGACAAAACTATGTCCTTTTCCTTATTCTAGCCTCCCTGAGGACAGAAGTTTGTGGTTGCCTGCAGATCATAGTGCAGGAATGAACTAACTTGTGTTCAGCACCAACCACCAAAGGACCAGAGCATCGTGGCAAAACAGGAACTACACCAAAATGACAGTACAGGCGTACATGTCCTGCGCTACTCTGGTGTCCACCCTTCACAAAAGATAAACGGACGTTAGACAAGGTACAACAGATAGACCCTGAGTTATATGAGTTTGAAAAAGGTGCTTGTATATTAAAGCTCCTAAGAAGCTGTCTGTTTCCTCTAAAATGCCTGAAGGAATAATATGATCACAATTTAGAAACAGCTACACAGGGAAGTCTTTTCTGATAATCAGAGAATATTGATTTCCACAGCAGAAGGCTTAACATGATCCATAGGCTAAAGACTGAAGGTAAACCTGCAAGTGAATATGATCAAATTCTGAAAAAAAAAAAAAGTACCTTGAAACATGGTGGATTATCTGCCTTTAAATCAAGATATATGTCTTGATCTAAATGGAGAAATCTCTCTTTGTTTTATAAGGTAGGATATAGTTGTAAGGGATACTGTAGGGCCTTTGCAGAAATAGTTGAGTTAGGTTCTTTGTTCTTTGTTAGATGGGAGATGAGATTAGATGATAATTGCATTGTTTCTTTTGCTCCTCAACAGTGAAAGTATTTGTGAACTTGATGGAACAATCAGGACCCTTCTGCTTTCACATGCACCAGTACGCGTTATTTTCTGTGGAATGCTTTTTAATAGAAAATGGAAACAGAAAAACAACATTCCATTATTATTATGGATCAAATATAAATGCTGATGTGATTTAAAGGTAGAAAGAGCTTTGCATATGCAAATGAGGAGATTATTAAGAAGCCTGGAATAAAACAGAAAGGGGATGAAAAATGACAGGTGCAAAGTGGTTTTGCGTATCTTTAGGACAATTTTAAATGACTCATGCAATTGTTAAATAAAATATGCAATTGGTAAATAAACATTGGCACTTTCAAGGATTACAATAAGGAAACAGTGACTGACATGAGAGGAGCAGCAAAATCGTAACAAGAATCATTTGGCATCTGATTTTGCAGGGAAGAATAATGATTGTTTGCGTAAGTCTGGGGTTTTTCCTGGGGTGAGGGATTCAGAACTGTGTGGGCAACAGCAAAAATACTTATGAACATTATAAACTTGTAAATTTGACATGGTATTCTGTCCAGAGAAAATATTACTGAGATCTCAAGGAAGTGGAAAGAGAAAGAGGAGATGTTTTCACAGATATTTTCACAAGTTCACTCAGTTCAGGAGACATTCCTGAGGACTGGTCACAAGAACTGTATAACCTTCGAAAAGCATAGGAAAATATGAAATGGGATGGAGACTAGCTGATACAATATATATGAAAAGTGTAAAGAAGTATTTTAAGGAAGTTGAATAGAGAAACATTTGTAAAACCAGTGTTTGAAGGGAGACTCCCTATTTCATTTTCAGGAAGCGGAGACTAAGCTTCATTAACTTGACAGAACTATTTGAAGCTCGTTATTGCTAAGACAGAAAAAAGGGTAAGTAAGAACACGATGTCTATCAAAGATTTTCAGCAGAAAGCCTACCATGTAGGTTAGCTTATGACATATAAAGCTGTGGAACAGAAGAGATAGATAGTAAACCAGGTTGGAAATTTGACAAAAGTAGAGGATAGCTTCACACCAACTGACTTCACTTCAAGATGTATTAAAAAAGAAATAAATAAAAAAAGCCCCCCCCCCATCCACTCTAAAAATGACCACAGTAAGCAAAGTTAGAACCCGATAATGAGACAAACAGCACTTATTCTGAGGAGTTTATTTAAAAGGGAGATCAAATGAGGTAACCGGTCTGGTCTTTACAGTATTTCACTGGGAACATGGGACATTCACACACTATATGTCTGAGCCCAGCAAGTGAGTAACTACTAAGACTGGAATCAAGTCCCGTACCCTAAGAGCTGAGGTGGTGAAGTGCTGTGACTAGGCCTGGACTGTGACATTAAGTGACATTCTGCTTGTGGACGTTAAAAATTGCTATGAATATCAGCCTCAATCGTTGATCATTACCTGTCCAGAATTCTAGTTGCTGTTCAGTATCGGGAAAGTCATTCCACCAGGAACAGAAAATGTGCTTGAAATGTACATTCCCTGGGACTGCATACATTTTGGGAAAATAAAACAGCCAGAGTGCTGTTCTGGTTCACCCTTCTCTGTCCTTGTTCCTCCCAGGTGTGCTCTAGTCTAATTTCTTTCTCGTATATGTCTAACATCTTGTGCAAAGAGGCTCAAGACTCGTTTTGCTCTTTTCAGCTTCAGTAGTCTCTACTGACTCCAGAGAAAGTTTGGGAGGAACAGTCAGTTGCACACAATGTTGAATCTGAATGTTTTATTATTTGTTGTTCCAGCAAAACTATGAGAAAACCTCCCTCAGGTGGATGCCACCTCTACCACCTATCTGGCATCCAGACATGCCTGCAACAGTCTGGAAAGGCAGACAAAAACAGGCTTAAAGACATCTGAGCCCCTTGAAAATTTGGCTTCAGAAAGTGGCAGTCTGCTGTACGCTAAGTTCTCACACTCGTTTCCTTGAAACCTCAAACATATAAGGAATTGGTTACATGGCTTACTAGAAAATGTGGTATGGATAAATACATTTGTAATTTGATTTTTCTGGCTGTATATAGTAATTCTTATAATAATATAGCATTATCCTGTATTATATAGCATGCTCTCAACTGCACCCAGGGAGATCCACCCTGGGTGGAGAGCATGGAGCTTGGCTGAACACCGTGGTTTTCAAAAGTGAAGTAACATGCTGGGGACCTCAAGTTTATCAGTAACCAAAAGTCACAAAACCAAATACTTCTTAAACTCTCAGTGAAGGATGTTGTCCTGAATGCATTTCTGGACCAGAATGGATTTCTACTGGAACACGATGGACTCTGGGAGACTTTTGTGCTCTGTTTAGGGTTAGGAGTTAATTAGATACCATCGTTGTAAAACCTTCTCTTGTATGTTATTTTGGCTAAGTTTTCTTTTGCAAAATATTTTTTATAAGCCTGGTGGCAGAGGAAAGAGATTTTTATTTTTATCCTGAAAGAAAAAATAACTTTGTTTCTGTACTAACTCTTCTTCCTCCTCTCTGGGAGCAGTCTGAAAATAATACATCATTGGATGAACTATATATTATGCAGTTGTATCTACTTTTACTGAAACTCAAAGCAGTGCAATGTCTTCTGGTAGGTAAAATAACAGAGCTTAGACGATAAATCTATAAGTGAGCAAAAGCAGGGAGTTGTGGTTTGGTTTTTTTTTTCCTCTGGGATCAGCCGTTAACAGATTTGCTTTACTTCTCTGGAAACTTTAATGCCATATTTGCAGGCATTTGTGGAGTGAAGCAAATTAAACTAGCAGAGATGGAGCATCCAAATCTCCAGTTCAAATAAAGTCAGCACTGGTCTAAATTCACCACAGTGTCAATATGCCATGACAGACATAAATAGCATGTACCTATTAAACAAAGGAAACAAACTTGTTTAGACTTATTTTCCGATATAAAAAAAAAACCCTAAATTATGTGCCTTTTGTATTTGGGCTTCCCTTATGAAAATTACGTGCAGATCTTGCCGTACTAACAAAATCCAGCTAGGTTAGTTTTTGCAGACTTGCTTTTTGTTTGTATTTTTATTTTTTTTTTCATGCATTATATGGACATACCAACACCTGGAGGAGTATTACACATGAACTGTGCGAGGGAACTGCAGGTGGTCGGAGACAAGCCTGGCCTCATGACAGACCTAGGCTGGACGGGTGAGAGAGACATTAAAATGTTTGGGTGGATCCCGTGCTTTGGCATGAATTCATAGTGGTGAGAAAGCTACCCTCGCCTTCTTTGTACTTCTTTTTTTCTTTTTGTAATTCGTAATTATGCAACCTACAACAGTAGACCTGTATTGGGTGATGGAGGGACAAGATCTGCTCACTGTTTTCAGGAATTCTGAGTGGTATAGCTTTTTCCATGGGAAAGCAAGGAAAGAAATATTCCTCTTCCAGTCCAAACTGGAATTCTATGTTTTTTGTTTGCTGAGATGATAACATATCCTGCTAACCAGAATGCCTTCCTGAGACATGAAGTGGTGGCCTGACTATGGACATGCACTATACCACTAATATTTTATAAGTTTTTAAAGGTTTCCTTGGTTTTTAATATTGATGGAGTACTTTTTTAAATGGAATTTTAAACTGGACTTCAAAACTATAAACAGATGAGAATTCCTGTGGCAAGAAGTGCTCAAGGTTAAGGAATTCCCTCCTCAAATTTGCTGGCAAACATAGGAAATTACATCCAAACCCACATTTGATTTGTATAATCTTTTCTTAAAGTAATAAACAAATTGCAAATTTGTTGGTGATGGAAATAAACTGAAAATAACAGAACTCCTGTGTTCCTCTGGTAAGGGATAAATTTGCAATAAAGTTTTACCTTTTTTCTACTTATTTCCCCCCCCTTTTAATTTGACTTTTATGTGATGAAGAACTACAGCCAAACTGAGTGTGGGTTTGTGTAATGAGGGAATAAAAACTGATCACACTACTCAGGAAATTCTTGTGCACTCTAGGACTCCAGTATAAACCGAGTGGTGTTTAGCAAATGGAAAGACAATTTAGTAGTAGTAATTAAAAGGTCACACAGGTAAGTAGAGTTCATGGAGTCCTGCCTGAAGTTGCTTTGGGAACAAGCATTTTTTAATCACTTATATAACTAGGCCATTTCAGTGTTTTCCCAAGATTTCAGGTTCAAATCCAAAAAAAGTTTAATCATATTTGTCTATTCAAATTTTATAACTTTGTACCATAGTTGTCATTTTACCTTCCCTTCCCTTCCCCTCTCATCCCCCTCCCTCTCCCCCTTCCTTTCCCTTTCCCTTTCCCTTTCCCTTTCCCTTTCCCTTTCCCTTTCCCTTTCCCTTTCCCTTTCCCTTTCCCTTTCCCTTTCCCTTTCCCTTTCCCTTTCCCTTTCCCNNTCCCTTCCCCTCTCGTCCCCCTTCCTCTCCCCCTTCCTTTCCCTTTACCTTCTTTCCCTTTCCCTTTCCCTTTCCCTTTCCCTTTCCCTTTCCCTTTCCCTTTCCCTTTCCTCCTATTTTAATCTACTGCAGGTGAAAAACACAGATGACAAGAAGCATAAACTGTCAGTGGAGTCCTGGTATAAATGGCAGACGTCCTGTTGACTTCAGTGGGTGTTACGTTCACTCATGCCAGGACTACACTTATTTCAAAAGTTAAGCAACTGGGGCAGCAGAGGAAGAATTCTGGCATTACTACTATCCTTCTTACTATGCTTTTATTTTGTTCACTTCTCACATCACATTTCATGTTTTTCGCTGTATGTTGTGAATCAAGAGAGCTACCCCTGAGTCCTGGAAAGCTAAATTTCTCCAGATAGGAAACAACTCATGTTTTCCAAAGCCCAGTCAACAAAACTCATCTAAGTTGTTACAAAATCCACAAAACCCCTCTTCAAGTATATCAGGTTTCTCTTTCTATGTCTGTTTTGAAAAGAACTCTACCAGAATAGAAATAAATAGGGTAACATATTTTAGGGAGCTGAAATGGCCTGAAAAAAAGTCTCTCCTCCACAATTATTAATTTCCAGGGTCACAATCTGCAAAGGAAGACAACTATGTCCATAAACTCTTTCCTTAACCATCCTTTATTCTTCTGTCATGAAGGTCAGGGAGTAGAGGAAGATGTGTCATGCTGGCTGTTGAGAAGGCTGCTTCAAAAACCCAAAGTGGTCTTGTGTGGAGAAAAATCCTTAAAGAATGAGCATGAATTCACATCACATGGTAATTTAGCCTACCTGAGCCCAGGGTCTGAAAAACGAAGCAGGAAACCACAACCGTTTTTCTCTAAACTCACTGATTCCTACTATCACCGAGTAAATACAGAATAGGGTGTTTTACTAGCCAGACAAAAGTAGAAATGAAATTTTAACCAATAGAGTTCAGGACTTAAGAAATATAGTTCCATTTATTTCATACTCAAGCCATTATCTTTTTAAAACAAATTAGAAACTATCTCAAATCGATTATTATTAAATACTGTCTGAATTAGGGGATTGTCAGCACCAATTCGTCTTGTAAATTCATTCAGTCTGTGACTAAGTAATTACTTCTAATTCCAATTCAGGCATCACAGTCCTTGATAAATACATAACTAAGGGTCCAGCAGACTGTTGTGGCATTGGGTCAATAGCTATCTAATACAGGGGCACACTCGGCTCTGAATTGCAGAGGTAAAGGAGAGGAGCACATTTGCATGCACATGGACAAACTGAAGGCTGGGTTAATAAAGTCTGTTCTGTGGGAATGCAACACTTCCATTTTACACTGATAGGCACCAAATGATGAAGGTAATTAAAGACTTGAAAGATATTAAAAAGTAAGGTGATACTGACAGACCGCTCCTTTCCATTTCCTTCGCTTTAACTATTTCTATCCCTCTTCTCCTTGTGCATTCAAACACTTAAGTGACTTCTGTATGGAAGGGATTCTTGCAAGATTTCTTTGCAAAAATGAGGAAATACTCTTGCATTTATCCTTTTGATTATGACTTTGATGTCACATTCCAAAGCAAAAAAGTTACAGTCAAAGAGGTGAGGAATTTCAGTGCAACAGCTGACGCATTTTCCCCCCGACCGCCCTCCACTGGAAGTGGCTGTTTCCAAAAATTCAGGAATCACAAAACTGCCGAAACCAAAAAGCTGTAGTACTGTTGGAATTTATAAACGAGGACGCTCACAGGCATGAGTAAGGCAAGGGAGAATATCTCCGCAGACCGGCTGTTTTTTTTTATGTCCAAAGACACTGCCTCTCCCGAAAAGCTTTGCTTCTTGTTGAAAATTGAAAAGAAATGGACAAACTATTACTCCACTGAACACTTCCTTTAGAAGAATAAACCTAACTGATAAAACTACCAGTGATGGAGCCAAAGTGTTTCCTTAATTAAAAAACAACACTGCCTTTCTCAATGAGGTGTTAATTTAGACTTTGGTATTTACTCCGGTAGGAAATGGTGGTGTTTGGGTTTTAAGAAGAGGCCCACAGGGGTATGGAAAGGGAAATGGGAGAAGCAGCTCAAGCTCCCTCCCGTCGGTCAGCCCATGCCCCTGCTAGAGGGAGAGGGTGAGAGTGGAAGCTGTGAGCACACTTCGGGTCCCCCAAAGCCCCCTGTTTCCAGCCATCCCGATCCTCTGCAGGGCTTCACCACTGGCATTAAAAAAGGGGGATTACAGGTATACCTGTGTTTGGTGGGGGGTTATCAGAGCAGCTGTAGCTCCTCAGCGGGGCAGAGCTACAGGTGGACTTCTGCCTGCCGCCTGCAGATCCGTTTGATCAGACACCAGCAAACAACGGCAAACTGCAGCTGGGGGTGGTCTGCATGGCCTTTCACTTTTCCTGGGACTGCAAACTTCCCTCGTGCAATGAATACTCCAAATAAAATGAACAGAAGGGTTGATTTTGTCTTTCACTAAGCTAGGCTTTACTGGACCCTAAAATGGGGAGCTTCTAGTTCAGAAATTGTGAGAAAGGATCTTAGTTTTTGGCCCAGATTTTTGTGGAGGCTTTCATTACCTATCTCTTCAACCATGTTTTTAACTTCTGTTATTAAATTATGATAAACTACATGATGTTTGATTTACTGTATTTTCACTATGCAACATATTTCACTTCCAGGTTAGTGCAGACTTCGGTGACAATGAAGTAGTTAGATCAAATTTCCAGTGGTATTTCCTCCTCTATCAGCAACAGATAGTTCTGCAGGAAATCACTGTTAAGTAAAAGTAGGGATACTGTCCCACATACACCCATCTTTCCTGAGATACTCCTTTGCTATGTTCTTTACCATGGAATTATATCATTCCTTCCGTTTCTCTTTTCTCCGCCTGTAATCCTGGCTGCCTTAGCCTCTTCTTTAAACAGAGGCATAATAGACTCAGATTTATTCCATTGCTGCTTGTATTACTAAAAAACATGCTCTGAGCAAAAGTGGTGGTCTTTCCATACCATATAGTGGTCTAGGTGTTGGGACAAATTCCAGAACTATACTTTTCTGTTTTGTTGGGAGAAATCTAAACGAGGCATAAGGAAACTCAGCTGCAGAACGTATCAGCTTATAACAGGACTCAAGTTCGCCCATTGTGCTTAGTTTCTGGAAAACCAACCCAAAGCAAACCTAATAACTCCCCTCCTTCCAAACTTCGGTGAAGAATGCCTCAGGGTACAGCTGGTGTGCTTGCTCAGTGTCTCATTTATGTGGGCTGCTCTTTTCTTTGTGAAATGCTCTAGCAGATGTTTCATTGCAGAGAGGTATTGCTGTTGCCATGCTGTGCAAATACCTGCAGCCGCTGTACTTCTCTGCCCTACACTGAAATGATACATTTCCCAAATCAAATGTGTTAACTAATAATTCACTCAAGGAAAACAAAAAGATTAAATTAAGAAAGAAAGCTCTTGAGCAAAATTAAATCAGTGGTGGTGTTGGGGGTAGGATATGAAAGGCCAGAATGCATATTTTAAAAGAGTATGGAAGTACTTGAATTATGTGGATGCTTTACTTGTGGTGTTGCCACACAGCTCCCCTCAGCTGGAGCAGAATGAACTGGTATGAAGCACTGGAGCCACTTGCTTGATCTCTGAGATGATGCTGAAGTCGAAACCAGACTAAGAAATAGAGTTGGTCACATTTTCCAACCTGAGATATCAGTGATGATTCAGATTTTTAAATGGAAAAATCCTAGTGATTTTATTTGATATGTTTTCTTTCAATCCAGTTTGTTCTGTAGTTTTTAATTTTTTTTTAATCTCCACAGCAGCTGGAGAACTGTTTATACAGCTTAGTGGACACTCAAACACTCTCCAGTTTGGTCAGCCAGCTCCAGTAAATAACATGAAGGCACAGCGGACTGTCAGACCTTGTGGTTTCCTTCAAGTCCCATTGGAAATATTCATTGTAAATAACAGCTTCGTTCACGGCTACCGATTGTTAATAAGGTAATGTGGGAGACTGCAAGTTGCCAGGTTATTGCGGATAAGGATGCACTGTTCTTACAGGCTTTTCATAAAGTGAAATAAGATGGGATGTTTCATAAAATAGTTAATTGTATCTCAGCCATCCTGATACGCTGTTTGGCTTTTATTTGAAAGCTCTCAATTAGCTTTTTCTCTCTGACAGCGATCCTAAATGATTACCCTCACTGAAAACAAGTAAAGGAAAATACTTACTTTTCAGTACTTCAAAATGTGATCAGGTAAAATTAAATCTCCAGCATTTTTGAAAGCTTTTGTAAAATAAAAAGGAACCCAACACTCTTGGTCTACAGAGCAAGCAGATGCAAGGGTCCATCTGAATACACAGCTACCCTCCTCACTGCTTCTGTGTCTAGTTTTACTTCTGGTAGGAACCAGAATGCATCGAAGGAAGAGGGTCCACTCAGATCTTGTCCTGACACAAAGTCAGTATCTAATATGGGCTGTAGAGCTGTGAATATTTTACAATTGCATGATTTAGATGTACCTCAGGAGCCACCCTAGACAATATGACTCAGAAGACCTTTAGAACTTGGGCTGCTATGGAGCTATGGACCTGAGAAACAGCACTGCCAGGTCTTCCACTTCTGCTGTATTGTTAGCTCAGAAAGGAGACAATTTATGGGTGTTAATAAACTTGGAAGTTCATTTCACTGAGCATTTTAAGTACAAGGATGATGCAAGATAGAACCCCCCCTTTTTAAGCCTAGTGAGTGAAGTAAAACATTTATGTTCAAAGACTAATTAAAAATTGGGTTTAGCCCATTGTCCAAAGTGCCTACCAGGACTAAGATGTTTAAGAATAATGGATAAAAGGAAGCAGAGGAATATTGCACTAGGCAGAATAATCAATAAATAAGAACACCAGATGAAATACTTTTGGAGTCATTCCCTTAAAAGATCAAAAAACCATGAAACGAGAAACTCCTAGAAATCCCACAGACTGTCATTTTCTTGTATTATAAGTCTGAAGGGCTTTTTGGTCTTGTGAGGATTTGGACAAGTTGCAGATTTAAGATCATCTTCTTTCACTAACTGGTCAGGAGCAATAGCAATCTGTAAAACCAAGAAAATACTTGCAATAGAACTAACAAATTCTTGACTTTGTGGAAGCACCAGGATTTCTGTGGTGCACCCTCTTTTCAGCTGTTCAGCCTTTCACCTCTTTGTCTGCCAACAGGCAGTTAAAGAGAGAGCATTTCATAGTTTTAGGATATACCTTTAACAGCAGCTTCTCAACAGTTTCACTATAGTTTGCCCTGATCTTATTGACAGTAGCACAGGAAGAAGGGAAAACGTTTAACCAAGGTACTGTATGGGATCACCCGGCTAAACGGGTTTCAGAAAACAAAGGCGAAATGCAGGGAGTTGCAATTCGACTCAGCTTCCTCTCACCTTGCCAGAGCCTTATTTATGCAGAGACAACTGGGGGGAGCTGTGGAAACAGCTCAGCCCAGGGTTGCCTGAACACTGCATCATAACAAGAACCGAAACCAAATGGAGCCTTGAATAATCCCTTAACAAACAAAATGCCCTGAGTCCCATTCCACCACTATTCAGTAACTTTGTGTACTAGACATGACAAAATTAGCAACACAGACTAAAGGGCCATCACACCACCAGAGGTAAACATTCCAGATAGTACAATCCACTCAGGTATAATCCTGCCCACCCATCAAATCAGGAAATAAAAAACTGTAAGGTTTGGGTAGAAAAATGAAAGTCTTTTTCAAAGAATACAGTTGGACTGTAGGAGATTCTTCCCCCCTTATGCAGGACACTGTACAAGGTAACTTCCCAGGGATTAGGAGGCCTTACCTAAGAGAGAGGGTAAGCGATTAAGATAAATACGTATGGTATTTGGCATGCTTTAAGGTCACGATTAGTCCACTCTTTTACGGTATTAATATCTAGCGCGCTTGTGGTTTGTGATAGTACTTTTTGGAAATCACTTGCAGGTTGTAACAGTGTACCTTGTGAATTGCTTTTTAAATTGCAATAGTGCATTCATCTGTTACATCCATAAAACCTGCAATAGTGACGTATTGGATCTGTGAGTGAAGTCCAGGTAAATTGTCAATTTGAACCTCACAGTAAAGTCTCTTTCTCTCTGCCACGTGTACCTACCACCCACTCTCAAGTAAGTTGCTTCTTTTTTTTTTTTTTTTTTTTACCCTATTCCTTGTTTTCTCTCTCATGGCATGAAATTTATACTTTTAAACACCTGTGCAATCAACATGTGCAGATGGTCAGTTATGTAGTGATAGTCTGTTTCCTATGCTTGGGAAGAGCTCTCAGTCAAAAATGTGTGTATTTCTGATCTTTTTCTCATTTAAATATTTCCTTAAACAGGTCTTTTATCATGATGCCTGTGAATCACTTCTTTGCAGCAGGTAGACTGATGACTGCTATTACTATTAAGACCAACAAACACCTGAATTTAACAAATGTGTCTTTCTCTTTTTTCATCAGGTGGTCTAATCACAGACTGTACGGCCCTGTGGCTAGGACTGTTTCTGAATTACTTGCAAAGTAGGAAATGCCTAATATTTATGTGGGAACTATGTGATTCTGCCCAGAATCATAGAATCATGGAATAGTTTGGGTTGGAAGGGACGGTAAAAATCACCTACTTCCAAACCCCCTGCCAAGGGCAGGGACACCTTCCACTAGACCAAGTTACCCAAAGCCCCATCCAACTTGGCCTTGAACACCTCCAGAGATGGGGCATCCACAACTTCCCTGAGCAACCTGTTCCAGTGTTTCACCACCCTCACAGCAAATAATTTCTTTCTAATATTTAATCTACATCTACCTTCTTTTGGTTTAAAACCATTACCCCTCGTCCTATTACTTCACTCCCTGATAAAGACTCCCTCCCCATCTTTCCTGTAGGCGCCCTTTAGGTACTGGAAAGCTTCTATAAGGTTGAGCTTCTCATCAGCCAACACCCCCAAGTCCTCCTCAGGGCTGCTCTCCACCCATTTTCCGCCCAGCCTGTATTTGCACTTGGGATTGCCCCGGCCCATATGCAGGACCTTGCACTTGGCCTTGTTGAACTTCATGAGCTTTGCATGGGCCCACCTCTCCAGCCTGTCCAGGTCCATCTGGATGGTATCCCTTCCCTCCAGCATGTCAACTGCACCACACAGCTTGGTGTCATCAGCAAACTTGATGAGGGTGCACTCCCACTGTCCATGTCGCCGACAAAGATGTTAAACAGCGCTGGTCCCAGTACCGACCCCTGAGGAATGCCACTCGTCACTGCTCTCCACACTTTTTTCTGTCTATAACTTCTACCTGTACACCTTAGATTAAATGAATTCAGCCACACACTACTGTTGTGCTTTCCATGTTACCAGCCTATAAATTTCATGTTCTGTTGCAAAAGGGAAACTGTTTTCATAATATCAGTAAGGATAACTATTTTTCCTATTGGAAGCAAATACCATCTAATGCATTTTACATGTTAAATGATATATATGTCTTGATCAAACATGATGGATTTTGTTCCCACCAGTGCTCTTTTGAGCAATTAGTACCAAATCTTTTATGGTGCAGGGAAAATACAGTATTCCTTGACTACTCAACATGCAGGCCATTTATAATGAAATGAAAAGATCCTATGTAAAGCAAAAAGCATTTGCTTTATTAATTATTCTGAATGCTCTTTCCTTAAACTATCTGTAGCCCTCTGAGGAAGCAGTCGACTAAGTCATATTGGATTACATACTTATATCCATTTTTAATTACATTTGGAGGAAACATGATAACAGCAAGAGAAAAAATAACATAGCTTGATTATGTGAGTTAGTCAGTGTTTTGCCATCTCCTTGAGAATAGCTTTTTTATAGGATTTGGTTTGGAAAGAGTCAGGGCCATGTGACATGCTAAAAACAGAACATTATCATTCTCTTTAATCCTGCCTAAAATTTTATGTTTGGTATTAAAGAAATCAGGAATCAATGCTCAGAGAAGAAGTGCTAAATATGAATTAAAGGAATTAAAGGAGTTTTTGAATAGCCTGTAAGGAAAAAAAATTACAGAGACCTAAATGATCAATGGTCATATACAATTTTTCCTGTAAATTAAGAGCGTTTGTTCTTTCCAGTTGCCCAACTCTTCTTCCAGTATACTGAAAGCTCTGCATCTCTTTGTTATACGTAAGTCAATTTGACCATTTACTGTAGAGCATGGTACAGGTAATCCTAAAGCAGGGACACAGAACCAGCTGTAAAGGGAGCCTAGGGCTTCAGGTTGAGGTAGGGATGTCTAAATTGGTAGACGACTGTCATACCCCATTTTGGGAGTTGTGCCTACTATTTAAGTGTAGACCTCAGTTTTTCTTTGATACTGTCAGAATGGTTATCACAATCACTGACCAATATGTAAACCAGAGAGAGCTGGGATGACTGTGCCAAATTTGTTTGCTTTTACAAAGAGATTGGGAAATGGCACAAAATGCTTTTTTACTTTTGACTACTATAGTTTATAATATTTGTCTTAATCCATTTTTTGTGCTAGAAATACTTAGTCAATAACTCTTTTATGAGCATAACAACAGGATCAGATTCAGACAGTTTCAGATAGATATTTTTCATTTCATAGACCTTTCATTTGGTGTTCCTGTGAAGAAATTATATTTTGGCTGCACCATAATTTTTTTGTATGTCTGATCCTACATCTTTGGATAAGGAAGACTTTTTAGATGACCTTGGAATGCCCAGTTCAGCTGGGAACACGGAGGAACAGATGCTGTGGGTTTTTTTCTCCTGCTGGTGATTTCCCATTAAAGGAAGGGAAGCTTTCCTTCCTTTCAAAGCTACAAAACCAGAATAATACCAAAGAAATTTTTTGAGTGATAGAAGATCTGGTACACTAGGCAAACTAAAAATAGAAGAGTCTTTCAGGCATAATGATGAAAAACAACAACCAGACTTAGTACTGGCATCTCTAGGCAATTGTCTGACTGCAGTGTTGAATATATATATATTACATTATAATATATATTGCATGTATATAATGTCACCAGACCCTACCTGGAGTACTGCATCCAGCTCTGGAGTCCCCAACATAAGAAGGACATGGACCTGTTGGAGTGTGTCCAGAGGAGGGCCACGAGGATGATCCGAGGGCTGGAGCACCTCTCCTATGAGGAGAGGCTGAAGGAGTTGGGGCTGTTC
Organism: Anarhynchus alexandrinus; assembly: GCA_008711295.1. Taxonomy (NCBI): domain Eukaryota; kingdom Metazoa; phylum Chordata; class Aves; order Charadriiformes; family Charadriidae; genus Anarhynchus; species Anarhynchus alexandrinus. The sequence goes on along the minus strand of VUYV01000036.1, from coordinate 478,125 downwards.
AGCCTGGAGAAGAGAAGGCTCCCGGGACCTCTTATTGCGGCCTTCCAGAACCTAAAGGGGGCCTACAGGGAAGGACTTTTTACTAGGACATGTAGTGATAGGACGAGGGGGAATGGCTTTAAACTGGAAGAGGGCAGACTTAGATTAAACATTAGGAAGAAATTTTTCACTTTGAGGGTGGTGAGGCACTGGAACAGGTTGCCCCGAGAGGTTGTTGAGTCCCCATCCCTGGAGGTGTTCAAGGCCAGGCTGGACGTGGCCTTGGGCAACCTGGTCTAGTGGGAGGTGTCCCTGCCTATGGCAGGGGGCTTGGAACTCAATGATCTTCAAGGTCCCTTAAAACCTAAACCATTCTATGATTCTATGATTCTATATTACAGAAGTGTTGAATATATATATGTCTATATATATAAAGAATGACTTCCAGTGTTTTTTTCTGTTTATTGCCTGTCACAGGTCCCAGCTATTTGGAGGCAGACTTCAGCCTATTTAGAAAATAGTGGTATCGGAAATGAACCTTTTTATTACCCCACCAGTGTACCCCTACAATTTGATGGTGATGATGATGACGCTGCTAATGAGAACTAGTAGTTTGATCTACCTTGTCCAAGTACGCAGAGGAGGTATGGAGGGACTATCCTAACAAAGAAAAGTAGACTTCCATTTCACCGCCTGTTCAGACTGCTGTGTGCCACCAGAAACTGTCCAAAATTGCCTTGGTTAATTTTAACTGTGGTTATGGTTCCTCTGGTAGGGACAATTGTCCATGAGAAGCCCACTGGAGACCATATGAATTTTCCATATGAACTGCCAAAGAGGTGCCAGGCAGTGGTGAGTTCCAGTCCCTGATGGCCTGAGCCATGTTTGAAGGTAGATATTGATAACAAAAGAAACATCGAAATACTGATTGCCCTAGTGAAACATGATTTCTCTCATTTTGATCCTGGTTGCAAAAACCACAAGTTTTTTTTATTTCTGGGTGAAGGGAAAGTAAGCGGTAGACCCTCATTTCAGACAATTAAATATGCCTCAAGTCAAGTCTCTGTCCTTTAGTTTCCTTTGTTTTTAAAAGTGTATTAGCCAAAGTTCCCTTTAATTTCTAATCCCCTTGCCCTGCACACTGACTGTAAGGCCCTGGTGCTGACTTTGGCAACCTGGTTGGTTGTCTGTTCCTCTGTGGAAAGAAGACATCCTCCCTCGGCTGCTTGTGGACTGCGGCACTGTGCACCAGCCTTGGCTGAGGCAATGCTTTTGATCCATTCACTAGCTGGTTCTTAGAGAAGGTTGGCAAGGAATTCCTTACAGTGGGAGTAAAGACCTTTTTGGACTTATCACGGCACCTGAAAGGCAAATAGAGTGGTATTTTGTGTCACTAGTCGGGAAGGGAGCGACTTTACTATCAACAACTAAACAGTACACTAATTCAGCATTTGCTATAAACGAGCAAGGCTAGAGGTGAACAAGATTGTGTCAAGTCTTATATGTCACCAGAGCACAACACAGATCCCTATGCTGTTCCTTGATGTTGTGAAGTCAGGATTTTCTTCTTCCTGCTTTCTTCTCTGATCTGCTTTTTCGGTCAGTCCTTCCAGGTTCCTAGGTGCTATGCAGAACTGCTCTCTTCCATCCCCTCAAGGACAATCACATCCACCATAGACAGCTGACCCTCATTTCATGTGTTCTCCTACTTGATGTGGTCTTCGAACACCTGAAAGTAGCAGATGTTATTATTGAGTTGGATTAACAAAGTAGTATACCATTCTTTGCCTCAGGTCAGCTTTTTCCTCAGTTCCTCGCCTGGGAACTCTCTGGCCCACATTGCTGTATGGACACCAGTGCCTCCCACTGATTATATGAGGCACATTTCTATGGTGGTGTGCTGCTAAAAGGCTTGGGAATCTCAATCTGCAAAAGGTCTTAAACTGTACTCTCATGTAGAAGTATGCACCTGTAATACAGAATACAGTGAAGTGCAGAGATCTTCAGGTTAATGACAAATCAGCTAGGCTAGAAGCAGTGAAGACTCAAAAACCCAGGTAAGAGCACATTGTGTTTGGTATCAACAGTGAACTGTCTGACTGCACAATCTGTTTGTTTTCATTGACTTGGAGGGGCAGCAGGTTTTTGGAAGCTCTGGGTAGCAGGGTGCTGAATTACTTGTTTCACTCTAGAACTGAGATGCTGTAAAAAACACAGTTTGCTGAAGTGCCACAGTAAGTTGTCTGAATATTGTTCTCTGTGTATTTGGCCTAGAAACCTACTGGCTGTCATACTAACCGGACCCTATCATGGTAATGAACATTTGTTCTCTGTCTCATATCTGGAAAGATAATTTTTCCCATAATGTCATGGCTTTCAAAGGCATTATTATGCAATTCTGTAGTAGTATTGAAGTTCTCTGTGCATATCTGGTTACATCCCTGGGGCTGTCCAGTAGTTAGGCATGATTTCTTTAAGACTGTTAACAAGAGATTTTGAACAAAACCATTTCTGTTTTGCCCATGCTCTCTTTCACAATTTCAGAGTCTTATCAAATCAGCAAATTGCTGTCTTATGACCTGCTTTCCCGTCTTTCATGCATCCCTGCATGCCCTGTGGTGCTGTGTTGTAACAGTGACTGTTATTCCCTGGTTTCTGTCATCCCAATCCCCTCCCCTTTCATATTCTGTACCTGGTGTTCGAGTGCTTCCATTTCATTGTCTAGGCTTATTACTTTGTTATATAAATGTACTGTTTGTTCCCGAGTGTAGAGTTACTTTTACGTAACTTCAGCCATTTAAATGTTAGGTACCTGGGCTCAGAGGGGTCTTCTGTATTTCCTCTGTTCACAATTGAGGGAAATAGGCAAATCCAGAAGTTGATTTGTCCCATCTGCTTCAGGCACTTAATTTAAGATGGGATGAATAATCTGTTGAATGCGTTTTATCTCTCTGCAGTGACTTTAAGGGGAGGTAGATGACTGGAATAGACCAGATGCACAAATGTAAGATAACATAATGAATCTGGATGCTAGACAAACTTCATTGTCCATGTTCCCTCAACAGTACAGAAAAATAAACACCACCAGTAGACACTTGTTCCCCTGTATGTTTGGATGGCATGAACTGCTCTTTGAAATGTCTCTAGAAATTAGGGCAGAAGCATAGAATAACTTAAACTTACTTCTGATAGCTAAAGGAGGAGACACGTATGTCACTTGGACTGTGGCACTAGACAAATACTGTTGTTATCAATATTAATGTTTCCTTTCTCCTTGAAAAAACACACTTAAACACACTGCTACTCCATCATCAGCTAAGACAACTTTGTGGATATCATTTTCTACTGCTTATGGGCTAAAGCTAACCATAGAAACTATGCAAACATATCTCAGAATCGGTCCCACATCACTGCAAATTAACACCATTTTTCTTTATCTTTCCCATCTGAATGCTATAGAAATTGTGTGTACCCAGGCAGTCACATACAAAATCACATTCCTCTTTTCACCAGCCATGAAGATGATGTTGATTTTCCTTCATTCTCTTGTTTTAAAATCTTATACTCAATAAGCTGCAATTTATTATAAAAAAAAAAAAAAAAAAGGAGGAGAGTATGAATTAAGAATAGAAAGTGAATGCACAGTTCTCAGGGATAAAAATGAACAACTCAAATATGATGAATCAGTTGTAAAGCAGAATCTTGTAAACTGAAAAGATCTGTTCTCAGTCAACCATGGTTACTTGGGCACAGTGGTTCACTGGGGAAAGTCAAGTGTGGTAATTCCCTGAATGGAGAACACTGAGTCTCATTGAGACTTCAGTTTTGTGAGGGGATCATCATAACCAGTTTAGCGTCAATGTTTGAGCTACTCAATACTTTAAAAAAAACCTTCGCTGAGGATTGAACAAACACTTGTTATACACACAATAAGCCTTATTTATATTCTTATTGCCAACAAGAGAGGAAGCTAGATGTCATTGGATGTTAACACAGACAGTTTAATCTGAGAACTGTTCTGCCGTGAAAATACTGTAAAAATCAATAGGTACTGTAAAGAGTCAATGCTTTTGAAAACAAGATTCATATAATCACTTTTGGCATTCAATTTTAAAAATTCACACTCAAGCTTATTGGATTATAGGAGCCCAATCTATTCAGTAATATAATTGCAAGTTGTTAGTTCGCTACAGGTCTTATGCTCTATACATAAGAGTTTTACCACATAGGAAATGTTATGGATACACCATGTGCTTTGTTGCTTTACAAACAAATCAAAATATGCACAGTTCCAATTGGTATAGTCCCACTTTGCAGTCTGAATCCATTACTTACTGAAATCACCTGGAAGAAACCTATGAACTTGAATGAGAATAGGATCATAAAAACACCTCTGTATATTTTGTGGAAGGCTGACTCATGTAAGAAGTGACCAAAACAATTCAGACTTGCTTTATCAGCTGTCAAACAAATGAATGGTAACCATTTTCCTTGGGTCAAAGAGAAGACAAATGAAAATGGTATTGCAGAAGGATCAGTAGTGTCTCCTGGCATCCTTGTGCAGTGTCCAGATGGTCAGATGGGTCTAGAGAGGTTTTCAAACTTGTACAAGGACCTCATCTATCTTACAAGTGTACTTTCTTGCCCAGTGAGCAGCTGCAAATTTTAAAGTTTTAAAATGAATTTATTAATCTCTCTAGGTCATTCTTTCTACATGCTGGGTTTTTAAAACATAAAAAGGTTCTAGTAATTAGTTCTGTCCTTGAATGATGCTTACATAAGTGAAAACAGAGTAATTTCTCATAGTCTTCATGATGGCAGCAGGTCTCAAGAAGGGAGATGAATGAGGAGGGAGCATTGACTTGGCACACTATCCATTGAGTTATAGGGTGTTAATGGAGAACAGCATGGCTGTAGAAAGCAGACAGCAGGGCATCAAGCCTAACATTGGTTTAGTAGAGACATCACCGTCATGGCAAGGAGCAAAGCTGGATAAATAGAGAGGGAAAGACTTTTATGGGAACTTGAGTAAGAAGACGAGAAATTCAAATCCATTGCAGCAGTGACGTGGGAGTCAAAGAACCTTCATTTATTATCTATGTTCTTCTACTAAAAAAAGTCAGTCTTTGAAGGAAAGGTTCAATGCTTCATCCCATTTGCCTGGTATAATGAAGTGGGGAAAAAACCCCACATTGTGGTGTCACAATGAAAGGATACTTTGTTCATTAAATAAGTAAAACTATGAAGTCTCTCCTAAATTATTTCTTAGTCTAATGATAAGGATTAAACATTTAATTGGACTGTACATATCTGTTAAATCTGGTTTACTATTTTATTATTAAATATGTCTCTACATAAGCGATGTAACATTTCACTTGCTCAACTGTGGGATCAAAGATTTTATGAAACAAGGATTCCCTGAGCTCTTTATATCCTATAGACCTATTAGTGAGACTATGTATTGTGATGTTCACTGAAACAGTGGCAAACCTCAGCCTGTGTGCCAAATACTGTCCACTGGGACACTTCATGCAAGACTCAGACATATGTTCCAAGTCTGCCCCACTTGCCCTACCAAGCCTTGACAGAGCCAGCTTCTTGAAGTTTTCCTAAGCCAGTGTTTGTGGACTCGTGTTTCTCATTGTGAGATGGGCCTTGTGCTGGATCCCGCTCTGAGGACACATCTGCCTGTGGAATGCGTGTTTGCCATGCTATAGGGGTGTTCTGCTGGCTGAGCAAGTTGATCATTCTGCTACCTTCCAGATAGCACTTGATGGCTGGAGGGAAGGATTTCTGCTTTGCCTCTCTTTTCTTCATTAAGAGTGTGGTTTTTTAACTCATCTGTTACTATTACCTGCCTCTCACGTGGATGTTTGTGAGCTCCATTAAGTGCAAATAAGCATCATTGCTGTAAGAGACTCTACTGAGGTCCCCTGTGTCTCTGAGCATGAACGCTAGTATTTTCCCTGTGTTTTATGCTTTTCTTCAGTGATCAGGGTCTCACACAATGGTAAATTGTAAATTTTCTTCACTTCCTCTACCCCCTGCTCTCTCCGATACCATGGGATGTACCACCTAAAATTCATCCATGGAATCTAAACAGCTTCCCATATTGGAATGCTGTTCAAAATTCCTTTTCTTTTTTTTCTGTTTTTTTTTTGGAGAACAAATGGTGAACCAAAATCCTGTTTACTAAGCCTAAGTATAGCCTTTCCTCATTTTCCTGGTATTACTGGAAAACTGCAAAGCTGTCATACCTTTTAAATGATGCATCACAATGAAGTGCTAAAACAGAGTCCCGATTTACCCTGGCTTGTAATTTTCTGACAGATGCCAAGAAGAGGCAGGGAGCTCCATTTAACTAAACTGGAAAAAATTCCACAGAAGACAAGTCTACCTCAGTTTTATTTATCATTTCTGTAAGCTGGTCCGCCTCTTCGGTCAACATTATAAATATTGAAGGTGAACGATAAATGTCTATAGTTCGACGCATTTGCATAAAAGACTGACAGTGGATTCCCGTGCTTTTGAAGGGCTGGCTCTGTCTCCGTCAGGGCTGTAGTGCACTGCAGGTGCTGGAAGAGGGAAAGAGGGAAGGGGGAAGAGGGCTGTGCTGCCGACGTAGCAGTGAGGTTTCAGTCACTGAATTTCAGAGGCTGCCTCTGCTTAGCGGAATGGGACATCGCAGCTGACCTTATCAGACTCACAGACAGCTGATTAACACAGTCCACAATGTATGTTCCAAATACTAGGCTCAAGAAATCTTTTCGGATTTTTGGTGTCAGAGTAAGTTTTAACTGTGAGCAATCTTTCAATGACTTTGCAAGATGCAAAGTAGAAGAATCATAGCTCTAATGCTGTGCATCCCAGAAGGCTAGATCTGGTCTTGAAACATAGAATTTGTATTTGAAAAAATAGAGCTCCTGATCAGTGCTAAGTAGAGAAAATGGGGGAAATGAGAGCTTAAAGTAAAGCACGTTCATCTTTAACAGACCTCCTCTATAACACATCCTGGGATAACATAACAGACCTTTCTCAAAGTGAATGAGAACACAGTTCACATAAATCTTGAAAATGGTCTTGTAACCTGCTAAAACCTCTTCAGAATTTTAAAGGAATGGTTATCAAAAGCATGAGAGGGTATTCTTATGTCACTTGGATTTCAGCAAGCGTGAAATACAAATAAGCTGGAAATTTGTGGCAAAATTCTCATTGCCTTTTGCAGAACTCTAAGTCTTCCTACTTCCATTCTGTTTTCACTTTTTTTTTTCTTAGCTTTTTAGGCTCTTCTGCGGTTTTATCAAGGTTTCTTCAAGATGTACCCTTGTGGACTTCTGCTGTCTTTCACATATTCTGGATGTTATTTTTCCATGAAATGATTTTCTTGTTTCCATTTCAGATAACAAATGCACAAAATAGGGAGTGATCCAAAGCTTGTTTATGTCAGCACGAGTATTTTCCATAAGGTTTGGGGTTCGGGCTCTTCAACAGCAGAAAAAAAGCTGATGTTGAAATTCCTTAAGCAGTGATGCAGGTTAAATGAACGGGAGTTTTGTCTGAAGGAGGAGCTCAATTGCTAAACGGACAGGCAGTAAAACAATGCCTTGCCCCCCTCGTTTGTGGAGGTTGCAGATACCTTGGTTTGAGCCTGTTGGAGAGCATTTCCACTCTGCTGACTCTCAGGCCACCTCTGCCCACGCTCAGGTTTGCAGCCAGCAGACTAGGTCTGGGCCAGCAGCCGCACCGATGTGGTGGGTCAGGAAAATCCCTGTGATAATGGGTCGACCTACGCAACTCCTGTGAGCTGTCATATCTGCAGCAGACCCCTTCATGCAGCACAGCTTGCGCGGGGACCCTGCTGGTGAGAGGGGGACTGTGTTCTGCCATCTGGGGACATGAGGGGAGCCATCCATGAGGGTGACTCATGGCCCCGACCAGGTCTCTGCCAGCGCCTGGGACAGTGCTCCACAGTCTGGAGCATGTTTGTCTCAAAGCACGTGGAGTAAATGTATATGAGAATATAATTTTACATATTATACAAGGGAAATATTATTTTCTTTTATCTGTATTATCTAAAGGTAAATGTTTTGTATCCCATTGAATAGGGGAGGAAGTCAGGCACAAAGAATGGGACTGAGCTCAGCAAACTTCTGCTACCTACAGTGTAGATATGCCCGAGACACTCTCTAGGGGATCCTTTGATGGACAGTAGAGCTCAGTAGGCATTTTAAGGGTGGTATTTGTCAGTCTGTTCTACACATCTTCTATACGATGAGATTATCTGCATTCTAGAAATGTCTATTCATCCATTATCTGCAAAAGGCGTGGAAAAGGATTAGCTATGTGGGTGCTAAGTATCAAACTGCTTCTGATAGTTTTGCCAACGTGACATTTACAAGATCCTGTGGAAAGCACGTGGCAGAGGAAGGAGTTTAATGACAGCCCTTGACTGACACCCTAAAAAATGGACCATTCTTCATAGGAGGCTCTAGTCTTCATTAATCTCTACTTTTTAAAAAAACCCACCACTCTGTAATACAGTAAAGTGTGGTTGATTTCTACTCCAGAGTTTGCTCTGAGCTGCAAAAGCAGAAGGCTGCTCTAGATAACGATCATAATAAGATCCTTATCTATCTAAGATCATCATAGGTAAGTTGTGTGTGGGCAGGGCACGTTTAAACAGCACCTGTCCATGCTAAACCCGATTCGTCAATGTCAGAAGAACACAATATTGTGTGAGAAATTAATAATGAAATGAACGGCAAAAGAGATGTGTCAGCCCAAAGGAAAAAAGAAAAACACTAATTTTTTTTTCTTCTGCACCTGCAGTGGACAATTTTACTTTGAATGTCATATACATAGTACTTCCAGAAATGACATTTCACTGCAACAGACTCAGAGGGAGATGTTTACAGGTTAATATACTCGGGTAATGAACACTTCATTATGTTGTCATTATTAGTGAAAAAAAAAAGGTGAGTAGATGTTAAATTCTTTCATGTCTTTTTTTTTAACTTTATATTTTAAAACAACCACTTAAAAAGAGATTTAAGAGGAACATTCTGAAGAGAAAAGCTAAAAGTTCAGGATTTTAACAATATTGCATCCTACTATCAAGCTTCAGTGTTTTCCATTGATTGGATACCTGATTCCTCAGGTGTGTAAGGAGTTGTCAGGATGAGGTAATGGGACTCCAGTACTGTGAATAGGACCCAATGCAGCACCCTGAAGATTTTATGGCATGAAATTAGCCCAGAATTTCTCCACTTTCACTCTTATGTGATAAACATTTGAAACATCGACTGCTGAAGATTGAGAGTCGCATGAGGAAGAGCACCGTGTTGCCTGCAATGGATCTGTTGTAGCTATTAGGGCGAGAGTGTAGTAATTCCTACAGAAGCTGGGAAAGGAGCAGACTAAATTGTCAAATGAATAAATGGTTCCCTTTCCAGGCAAATCTTTTTCCATTTTTCAATAGCTAGAGAATGCTGCTGTTGCTGTTGACTTTGCTCTCTAGTAAGAGAGCAGTCATCCTTTCCAGACCATTGGTATTTGCTTGCAGCTGAAATCTGTTTGGAGCCCTGTTCTGGAAATGCAGCCTGGGAGAGATGATCTTACAGGTTGCTGCCACCTGGAAGAAAACTATGGTCTGGCAGTCTGGCTGGGGCACAAATACATCACTGCATCATACTAGGGATTAGTTTGTTTTCTTCAAAACAAGGTAGGAGCTGGGCTACGGGAGGTTCTTAGGACATGGCAGGAGTGATGTGAACCTGTGTGATGCTAACTCCTCTGACCTCACGAGGAGCTAATCTTTCTTCACCCTGTTGCTAAATAGAAATCTTTCTGAAATGCTGATTCTGGAGATGTTGGCAGCTTTCTATTGTACCACTGTAGGCTTTCTACCAGCAACATAGGAGTGTGTTAAAAATCCAGAATCTGAATGACTTAAATTTGCTCTTCAGACCTAGAAGTATGACCTGCAAAATGAACCCTCTGAAAATTATATCCCCCTAAAATATACCCTAAAATATTTAACTAATTTAGTTCTTGCAAGATGGTCACTTCATGGTAGATATGTCACACCATGTACTTTCACATGTCACTTTTTTCTAGTATGTAGTAAAGGCTACTTGTTCATCCTTTATTTACTCTTATAGTCCAAACAAAGATAACTGGAGGGAGGGAAACATGTGGGTTGGTATTCAGTTGATATAAACCAGTGCACAGTCCCTGAGTCTGAGGTAAAGCCACTGTCTCACACCTATTTTGGATCCTCCCCTTAACTCTGCGAGCACCAGATGTTGGGGGGCATGATGATTCGAACATTGACTCAGGACCTATATGTTTTCCATGCTCTGACAGATCAAAGTTCCTCAACATCCCTGTCCAAACTGAATTTTGCTCCCTAAAGTGGGGTACAACAGGATTTTCTGGGGAAGAATAGATTTGGTATCCTTTCTGTCTTCTCATGATCAGTGGAGCTGATTCTTCCCTACTGGGATGAAATTACTAACAGGGAGGTGGCGCTTCCTTCTCTGTATTCCTATAATGGAAAGACAAACACCTCCAAGAGGTGATCTAGACGATCCATTTTTTAAGTCAGGATTTTTCCTTTTCCACTGAGAGCAGATGAGGTGGTATGAGGTACTCACTTGTCATTAATGAATGACTGCTGCTCTTTCCCATTGCCTCTGTTGTGCACACAGTCACAAAATTGCTGAGGCTGGAAAGGTCCTCTTGAGATCATGTAATCCAGCCACCTGCTAAAGCAGGGTCAGATAGAGCAGGTTGCTCAGGGTTGTGTCTGGTTGGGTTTTGAATATCTCCACAGATGGATGCTCCACAACCTCTCTGGGCAACCTGTTCAGTGTTTGACCACTCTCACCGTTAAAAAAACCCCAAAACCAAAAACCAAAACAAATAAAAAAAGTGTTTTCTTGTGTTCACATTGAATTTCCAAAGTTCTTTGTAGAGCTGCTTTCCAGCCAGTTGTCCCCCTGCATGTACTTGTGCCTGGGGTTGTTCATCCCCAGATGCAGAAATTCATATATCTCTTTGTTGAACTTTATGAGATTCCTCTCTGCCCAGTTCTCCAGCCTTGCCTGAGGTGCAAGGCTTCCCCTTATATTTCCCCTCTTACTGAAAACCTTAGAAAGTGGTATGCAACTTCTATTGCAATTCACAACCAAAAAAATTTCCTCCTCCAGTTCCAAAGATATTTTCATTGAAAGTAGAAATCAAACCAAATGAACCAAATAAGAACATCCTGCATTTTTTAAATGTGTGATTATATGTCCCTATTAAAAAGCCATGTCATAAACCCAAATTTTGTTTTATAGAAATAAATTGAAATGGGGATGAACTGAAACCACAAAAACAGGACCTTCACGTAGCTGCATTTAACTGTTTGGTCAACAGACAAATCTAGATAGTGTCCTTTAAAAAATGGTACTATGACCCCTGTATTTCTCCTGTCCAAATACAAGAATTTACTGCCAGGCACCTACTCGTTTTGTTATGAGTTCATGTGACTTAGAAACCAGGCCAGAGAGCTGTTGGAAAGCTTATAGTACCACAAATATTGAAAGTGGTGTGGCAGGTACTACATCCAAAATGCCCTCTGCTGAAAAATCTCCATTTCGCATGGTTTGTTCCAACAATTATTTATCTTCTTCCTGTTTGCTTTGTGTCAGATGATGTTGATGATAGTGATGCAGGGGGAGTGAGAGTACTAATGACAGGGGAAGTGAGAGCAATAACTCAACTTCTCTGCATGCTTTTCCATAGCAGCTGGGGCTTTAATTGCCCTCTTATCCCTCAAGGTAGCGGGGTTGAGGACATCTTCCTTTCATTCCTTTCCCTCCCACACCGCCCCTGCTTTTTAGGAGACAATGTTGGTCCCAGGTGGACTTTTTCCAAAGCCTCACAAATTGATCCCCTGCTTCTGCTTTGAGCACGTGCTGCCAGGACACACGTGTACAAAGCTGAACATTACGGAGCAAGATAAAGGAGAAATGAGAACTGTGGAAAATGAACCTGATACTGAAGCGAGAAGGGAGAAAAACATAGTTGACGGTGTGCTAAAGCTATGTTTGTTCGCTGAGTTTCTTCTGTGTTCAGATCTGGCAAAAGGAACAATATGTGAATGTCCCACCCAGTTTCTAGTAACTGGTCAATCATATGGCAAATTGTCCCACAGGGCAGGCAAGTCTGGAAAAGACAAGGGGAGAAAGTGAATGAGGAGCAAAGAAAACCTTATCGATGCAGCCTGGGGGCTGACAAAATCATAGCAGTGATAGAACCAGATCCACTTAGACCACCCCCCAACAGATATTTGTCTAGCATTTTCTTTAAAATATGCAAAAGTAAGGGATTTTTTTCAGCCTCTGAAAGCAGTCTAGTTCCAGTTGCTTTTTATCCTTGCAGTACAATGTCTGTTTTCTTCTCGCCCAGCCCCGGTTTGTAATATCTAACCTAAGCCTCCTTTGTAGACATTATTCCCTGTTTTCAAGATAGGCATTCAACCTTTCTTTCACTCGCTTTCATTGTCCACCTTGCAGAGGGGATATGTTTTGTCCAGATAGTCAGGGGCACTTTGAATTTCAGTCTTGTCCACAAAAATACATGCAGACCCCCTCTCCCCCAGGTTGCTTTGATCTGCACATTTTTTATGTTTAATTGCATAAACAACTTCTGTTGCAGCATCTAGCTGAAAAGATTGCTTAATAGTGAATTTATAATGGATTCCTCTAGGACACTGCTTGATCAGCCCTGCCAATTTCATAACATGTTACTGACACATGTTCTTTGAGCTTGACCTATGACAAGCTGTACTCCTTTACAGTGATTTTATCAAGCCAGCATCTCCAAAAGTTCTTTACATGTCACATGGGATGACATCCAGACTTTATTGCAGTAGAGTTATATCTTATCCTAGCTGGCACCCTAGCTAATTATCCATCAAAAAAGGATCAGGTTGGTACAACTTGTTCTTGAGATATCCGTGTTGGCTGTCTCATTATCTTGTCACTCTCTTTGGGCTTTCAAAGAGTTTCTAGTACATCTCCCCTTACCCAAGCTAGACTGACTGCCCTTATTGCCCTGCATTTGCTTTTTCCCCATAAGAAGAGATCTTGCACTTACTTGTCTCCAGTCTTTGGGATGCTGTTTGTCTTCCATGACTTCACAGTAGTATCCAACAGTTGAATAATTAGTTCATTTTCTAAGTACTTCAGGGTAAATTTTATCAAGTTTATCAAAATACTAGTTTAGATACTAGTTTATCAAAGATACTAGTTTATCAAAATATTCTTTGAGTTCTTTTGTCCCTATTCTTCCTGTGTCTCCGTTTCTGTATCGGGTCAATTACATTACACGTATGGTCAAAAGTATCCTTTTGTCTATGTGTGTGTGTAAGGAATGAAGCAAACGGGATATGGAGCATTGCAACTTTACCAATGGCACCCGAGTGCTTCTTCCCATTTGTTTCAGCACCTGATTTTTGTTTTTAAGTGACCATGCAACTGTTTTAGAACCAATACTAAATGTGTCTATTAAACTGCGGAGTATTCAGGACATGAGTTCTTGTATACGTACCTTTTGTGTGCTTGGCCCATCCTCTGCCTTTGGACTTTAATAGGTTTTTTCCCCTGCTACCTTGTATAATGCACTCCTTTTTGCTCTGTCTCATGACATCATTGTTTTTAAAGCTGAGGAAACAACTTGAGTCTTTGAAAACCTTGTGAGAGCACAGTAAAGGTCACTGTGTACCTTGAAGAGTGTACTGACTTTCGTATTGACCCTGGTATGACAAAGTAAGTATAACAATACTGTAAACCTCTGCTTTTCTTGAGGGTGCTTGAAAATTTGCTGATCCGGTTGTGTATGGTTCCTGGTGTGCACAGAGGGGCACCCCAGGGGTTTCCCAAGCTTGCCTTTAACACCTCCCCATCCTGCCTTCAGGCTTCCTCTTATGCCCTTCAGTATATGTTTTATGTGTGTTTTGCATGTCATGGTTTGCAGGAGCCTGAGCCTACAGACATATGTTTGTGTCACTGGAATGACCTAATTAAGTGTTCTGAGTTAGGGAAATTATTATACATGAAACATCAGTCCAGTTTATGCAAACAGTCTGTGGCTACCGTTCATGACTTCAGCTGAAGACAAACACAGAGAGAAGATGCTTGTGCTTGCCTTTAACAGGTTTTCCAACAGATACCATCTGTCAGAAACCTGACTCAGTCATAGCTGAACATTATGCCCAGTTCACCTAACCCACATAATGGGAATTTGTGACAAAGAATAAGCTACAGTTTCAGATTTCACTTTTTGGTGTATGGGGGGAAGGGAATGATCTTTTTCTGGTTTTGTTGGTTTTTTGTTTTGTTTTGGTTTTTTTTCTCCAACAGAGCCAGAAGACCTGGGTGAAAAATGATTAGTGGTTTCTGTGTTGAATGGGAAACACAAAAAGCAGTATCTCTTCCAGTGTCTTCTTTAAAAAAAAGAGAAAGAAAAAAGAAAAGGAGGAAAAGCTAAGAAAAAAATGAGCCAAGCAAAGTACAGCAAAATTACTCTGCCAAATCTGTTCTACATTCAGGTTTATAACAACCATGGTATTCAGAAACCTCAATTGTGGAGCAATGACAAAGATCAGTGTATAAAGACATCATTTTCTTTCAGCCTAGAGATCATTCCCCTTTCTCTGCTCTTGAGGCACACGAGCTGTGTGCACGCGAGGGGTGGGGAGCGTAGGTGCTACGGCAGATGCCAGCCGTGATGGAGCTCCTGGCACTGGAGACAGTGGTGCTCAGCCACTGCCTGGTCCTGGCGAGCACTGGGTCATGGCCCACTGTCCAGTCACAAGCCGCTTTGTCACCAGTGAAATCCTTCCTCGCCTTCATTTCTGTTGCTCCATGAAAAATTCATGAAAAAAATGACTTCCTACTGAGTATCCATTAGCCACCAATGCTGATGTTAATGAGCAAGCTGCAAATGCACTAAAGAGCAAATTGAAATGAGTCACAAAATACACTTAGGATGTGCTTCCTGCCAGTATTGGTGCGTCATTGGGAAAATGCCGGTTCCTTAACAACAGGATTATAAAGAGCAGAAATATAGCTGATAAAAAAAAGGCAATATTTAAAGGAGTTCCATTAAAAAAGATTAACTGATTTATGTGCAAATGAATCATATCTGCACATTACCCTTTAATTTGTCATTCCAACTTGTTTTCTATTACATTAAAGCAGTTTTAAATTAAAACATAGCATTAAATTAAATTAAGGCCTGCTAAGGAAAAAAGATGTATTTCAAAACAGACATAATTTAATTACAGTTAGCCTGTCTAAATAAGTGTAAATAATTAAGTTGTGACAGTAAAACAGTGTCATCTTGCATATTTGTGCAATTAAACAGACATATTAAGGCGTAGATCTACAGTGCTTTGTTGTCTTTATTCATTCTTTTCAGTTTTACACCTTTCTGAATATTTAATGGCAAGCAGACGGTTGTTAAAAACATGTTGACATACATCATTCAGCTGGATGGGAGGAAATTCTTACTGTATTGCACAGGACGACAGCTAGCACTGATCACAATTTCAGGTGAGAAATCAACCCTCAAAAAAAGGCAAAAAAAAAGAGTATAATCTGGGTTCAGCCCAGCTCCTCTGCTGTCACCCACACCAGGGAAGGGACACGTGCATTTACAGCAAAATGCTGGATCTTGCTGGTGTCAGAGTGGTATGGTTACAGCTCTGTGCCTCAGAACCCGCATGGTATTGCCTATAGGAACTGCACACAAACTTCAGGCACCTTCTTTGCACACAGCTTCTGTCCATGATGGTAGTGAAGTGCCATTGCTTAGAACAGGGGAAAAAAACAGCTTGTAGTCATTTTGCAGGGCTGAAGTATCAGCAGGCAGGAGAGGAGGTATGGGAAGGCTGGAGGTAGTGTGGAAAGAAAGTGTAAGGAGGCTGCAGCTGGGTGCGAGGGAAGCAATGGTGGAGACCTCTCTGGGAGCTCCTCACTTTTTCTCCTCCATGAATGGGGTGAAGGAGCCAGCTCTTCTGGAGTGGCTACAGCTGGGCAAATTCAGATTCTAATATCGGAATATGAAAGTCTCCAATGCAAAGGAACAACAGCTGCCTCAGAGGTGAGCTGCTGGCAATTAAGGTATGTACATGGGATGTGAAAACCTAGAGATAGAGGAGGTAAAGACTTAGAGAAAAGCCCCCAAGGAAAACATGGGTGATCTCCCGAGGTTTCACAGTATTCATTGGAACTAGACTCATATAATCCAGTTCAATTCCCCCTGACGTCCATGGAAAGACTCCAGCTGAGTGCAGAGTGGGTTGAAATTTGTGTACAATAAGAATGTTCCTTGTGGTTTGTCAAAAAGCTTCTGAGGAAATCTTCACTTTGACCATTCTTTGATATAAACATTTTTGCTTTTGAAGAACTTTCATAAAAATATTTGTATGAATGTTTGTGAAATGAAGTTAAGCCTATGAGCAAGCACTGGCTAATCAGAAAATCAAATTTAGTTCATGAGCAAAATAAATTAGTTCTGGGCAGAAATGGAAGTAGTTTATTTATTAAAAAAGATATTTTAGGCCATCTGTCAGGAAACTCAAGCTAAACAATCTGCTCAGTTCTCAGCAGACATAAATCTGCGAAGCTCTGAGGATTTTGAGTGACCAATAGCACAGTTCAGATGGATGAGAAAAAATAACAGGCAGTTTATTCACAATTGATAGACTGAAATTTGATCACAAAAATATTTGCCAAAAAAAGTACTCTAAACCAGCTAATAAAAAGCACAGACAGTTAGAAAATGAGATTAAATCTGCTACATTTTCCAACCATGTATTTAATTTATAATTATTATTATATCTGTCTTGCTGCAATAACCCAGGGTTTTTTCACTGGAAGATTTTTTTTCTTCTGCTGGCACTTGCAGATTTATGTCACACAGCTGAATAGCCTGTTTCCATGTACGGTCTTGCTAAATATAAACTCCCCTATCACAGGAAGGTGCTAACGAGTTGTCTTAACAGTGGTCATACTGGCAGGAACCACAATCTCTTCATTAGGTGGTCCAGACTAGACAGTATTGCTGAGTTTACAGAGAACTTTCTGCTTTCGAACAGTGCTCTTTAACTTTCTTTATTCCTCCTAAGGCGTACAGCAAAGAGAAGAAAATCAAGAAGATCGAAACATTTGAGGATGTCTTGATATGCCTTAAAGATGGTGTGCTTACTGGTAGTTACGTCGCAGCTTTAAGCACAGGGATGAACACAGAGAATTATAAAAGCCTGCGACTTCTGAATTTTGTGGAAGACAGCGAGCAAATCTCTGGGCTGAAGTTGTGCACCAGATCTCCTGAAACAAATCCAGTCTTAGCACCACTGTTCATAACACACCTTAACCTGGCATGTTTGAAACACAGCTCTGAGTTTCATGACAGAGCTCTATTGCCATTTTGAAAAAACGAGGTCAGTTTTGTCAACCAGAAATGGTGCACAATGACCCTTCCAATGATTTGTGTCAATTATGACAGTTCTATCAGTTACCAGTATCAGCTCTGGGGTCATAACAGAATATAAACACAGCAAACATCCAGTGCTTTTTCTGACATGAATGCCTATGTGTCCAAGTCCTAAATTTAGCACAGCTTGTTTGCAATACGTGGGTAAAAAATTTAAGAGGGTCTCTCTGTATGAATGCTTGGTGCATTTGTTGTATTTTTGCTAATCATTCTTATATTTGATGCCCTTTCAAACTTGTATGTTCCAGAATCTTAACATTTGCTCCAAACTGGGCTATAAAATACAGCTACAGAAAGAGGCGAACAGGAGAAATGACTGGAGGTAGGGGAGCGAAAAAGGACATGAACTAAATTTCTAATGCCTCATAATTACCAAAGTTGGAACGAAAGTTTATTTCATGATTACTTTGTCCAGCTGTCTCTTCCCAACCTTTGGTTCTGCCCTTACAGACTGTGGTGATGCTGGTGGCACAGGGAGATGGCTGACAAACTCCATTTCCAGTAAATCACTTTCCAGCCACCATTTGTTTTTTTCTGCCTGGATCCCCTGAGCCGGGTCAGGTCAGGTCGCAGAGAGGAGGGAGAGGCTGGCTGGACGGGTGAGCTGTCGATGTGCTACTGCTTTCTTTGGGCCTGAATTTGCAGCCACTCCCTTTTGAGAATTCCTGTTGAAGGCAAAGGTAATTCCAAATTTGAGCAGCTGCAAAACCGAGCCCTAAATCAATTCTACATCTCTGCTTGTCAATATTGTGCTACTGCTTATTACAGCATTGACAGAGAGTCCGTGGCACTTATGTTTAGGTCATTGGAAGGAGGAGGAAAATGAATACTAGTGCAGACTGAATAGGTGCTGGGGAGCAGGGGGGCAGGGGGAAGAAATCCCTGCTGAGTTTTTGGCTTTTTCAAGTTTCCAGAAACTCTCAGTACAAGATTTAATGATGACCTGGAATATATGAACCTTTGCAGACCAGCAGCAGCTACAAGCTCTTTGGAAGGGATTTCTGACTTTTTTTTCCTCCATCGTGTCTTTCATGTAAAATAAAACTGCACAGTGGAAATCAAGAACTGAATCCTTCTAAGAAGAAAGCCGAATGGATCAGAGAGAGGAATCGTGCAGAAGCCTTTGACAAGGAAGCTGGTGCTGGAAGGAAGTACCTCCTAGCACCAGCAAAGGTGGGAAAAAGCCAACTTGAGTCATATATATCAATTCTCAACCTGGATTGGCATTTCTGTCCTTTTAAGCTGTTACTGTCATAGCTCTGCCAGCATTAGTCTTCTCCTTTTCTTCTTTTAAGGATTTTCAAGGCAGTAGAGTCGAAGGGAAAACTTAACTAAAATAATCCCTCTTTTTGCTGGCATTGCATTTCTTTCGTTTCACAAGCAAACAAGATGTATATAGTCCAGTCTCCCAGTAGAACCACTAGCACAGTTCTCTGGCCCCAGAGGTGCTTAATTACAATGTTAGATTACAAGCATACAGGAACTCAGATCCTGAATATATCAAATTCTTCTTCTAGTCCTTAAGGCCTAAAGATACGACTCAGAGATGTTGGTGACAGGTCTGTTCATTTTGAATCGAGGGGCTATACTTGTCTCCTGTGGGTAGATAACATCACTTTTCTTTCACAAAATCCAAGCAGGTCTCACTCTTTTCTTTTAACTGTGGTACAACAGTGGGGAACACCAGGGCCTGGGTCAGCCAGGCGGTGGGATGAGTAGCGGAGGCAACAGCAGCACAGGCCTCAGCTTTGTGCTCAGCATTCGCCTGCATTTCCAGGTGTGTATCCTCCTTCCCAGGAATGGAGGAGGTGGTGGGGCCCCTACTTACCACAGGGCTGTGAGCAAGCCCGGAGGGGAAAGTGAGTTGCATGGGCAGCAGAGGTGGGGTGAGTGCATTGAGATACCGCAACTTCTCAGCCAGTGCATCTGCTGGTGAAGTGGTGTCCTTGGCTTCTGTTGTTTCCTCGAGTTGAAAGGATCCATGCCCATGCCTCCCAGGAGAGAGACTTCTGTTCTCTGAAAACTTGGATCCAAACTAGATGTAAACTCTCTGACTGTAATCACATTTAATAGATTTCACTGTTATACATTTGCTGTCTAATGAATTTGCTGCATCCAAGGATGTCATTGCTGAAAGAAAATCACATTGTAACATGAGCAGAAAGAAAAAAAGGGAAAAAAAAGTCTAATGCAGTATTAATAAACCTCATATTAAGCAGCAGGTTCTGTTCCAACAGCTCTAAGCATTCAGATAGGTACATTGTTAATCAGCTGCTGATTCTTATTGAAAAATGTACGAATACAGCTTTCAAGAGAGGATTACACAACAAGCTTCAACTTGTTTCATTAATTACTTTTTTTCCAAAGGAACAGCAGAAAATTACTGGCAGGGAACCTTGGTGAACCACGTCCATGGGCCATTAAGAATGGATTAAATTTACATTTATAACCTCATTGATTCAAGACTTTTTATTTCTTTCTTTTCTGAGGTAAGTTGACTTGGAAAAGTTATTCAGAAATTGTTCTTTTCCTGCAGTGAAAGTGCTGAGGAGAAAGAACACATTATTGGATTTTGTTGTTCTTTAATACTAAAATGACAGAGGGAAACAAACCAGAGAAAAGCTAAGCCCATGTATTACATGCCATCAGGCACAACACCTCTAGTTATGCTTTTGTCTGGTAATGAATAAATTCTATTGTCACTTCCTTTGGCCATTATTTTTAGCATTTAATTAAGAGATGGTGGTCAAAATGAACTATGTGACCAGATTATAGTGTCCTACAGCAGGACTCCTGCTGAGGTATTTAGAGAAATGTTGACTGCATTATTCTACCTCATTTCAAAAACGTGGAAAATATTTTCCACTTGCAGTTTCAGTTGCATTAAGATTTCTGTTACCATACTCAAGGCAAAATCATGAGTCAGGTTGTATGGCTCCTTGCAGGGATTAACAGAATAGCAGCACCACTCATATGTTTATGAAAGTAATGCAGTTCTGCCACCCCATCATGGTTTTCCTCACACTTCCAATTTTTATTTGGAATGCATGATATTTTGGAGGTGAAACAGTACAGTTTAAGTTTTCATCCAGCAATTAATTTAATTACTGCCTTAAATCCAAACCTTTTACCTATGTTCATACATAGTCCCACTGAGCTGTTATCTTGCTGATGTTCCGAATCACCGGAGCACGTAAGCATGCATCTAGTATTAAAAATATGCATTGTCTTTTATATAAATGGGATTATTAGCATGATTAAAATTGAGTTCATGCTTAAATATGTTGCAGGATGACATCTTGTCCCAGGGATATTTCTGAGTCACTCTATTTCCTTATGGTTATACCTGAAAGCATACTCTAGTGCAAAGGCAGTAATTTTCCAAATTTCAAAGAAGTTAGTGGGATTCTGCAGTCTAGCACCAGGTGTATGATTGCATCTGCTGAAGTAACTGAATTGCTATTGTTCTTACATATTCAGAGTTCAGATTAACTCCTTTGGAACCCCTTGGTCTTACTGACTGGGGCCAGCGTTTTCAGTTGGAGGCACTGTAAACCACACAGTGATATCCAAAAGTGCCTTTTTGGCATGATGTTGAAAATGTTGACTTTAAACTTCAACTTTTCTTAAGATATATAGTCCGATAGTGATTCCTTTTAGTGGTCAGAATAGTTTTGGCTCATGTTAGAAAAATGCTTTGGCAGAGACCAATGTGACCATAATTTACAGTTTGAAGAATGCATGACGTTAACTGAACTAATAGAATTCAAGATTGCAGTAGTAGTAGTACTGTGGAAATATAAAATATAGTAAATTTATTTCATCAAAATCATT
Organism: Anarhynchus alexandrinus; assembly: GCA_008711295.1. NCBI lineage: Eukaryota > Metazoa > Chordata > Aves > Charadriiformes > Charadriidae > Anarhynchus > Anarhynchus alexandrinus. The sequence goes on along the minus strand of VUYV01000036.1, from coordinate 456,762 downwards.
ATGGGGTACAATGGATATTTCATTTTCAGCACAGAAGGAACAAGACAATCCAATTGTAGTTTTCCACTTTGGTATTTTAATGATCTTGACATAATTATTAAGACAGATGATGAAACATTATTAATCAAATACACAAAAATATTCATTAGAAAAAATACATTAGAAATGCATTGAGGGTGAAAATTACATTCACATGCACAATATAGGAAAAAAGTAATGTAACAAACTGTACTGTTGAATAAATAATTCTGTGATGGGGAAAGGGTTTTGTTTAAAAATGATGGCTGCAATAGAATTTAACCTGTTGGTTTCCAGTCTTTTCTGAATGCATATTTACATGTTCCTCTTTGCTGTTTTGTCTAGTTACTTTTCTGAATTTCTCAGGCACATTGAACATAAGGCCATAAGGACTGCCTGCTTGGATCACACCAAAGATCAATCTATCCTGAAAGCCTACCTCCATCAGGGAAAGAGAATAAAATCTGCGACAAGACTGAGTAATGGTCCCCCCAGCATTTTTTTCATCCCTTTTGTTCCCTTTTTCTCTTGCTACACAGTAATTTCAGTGAACAATCACTGGGCCAGATGTGATCATGAGAAATAATGAATCATCACTCCCCAGTCACCCCTCTTCATTCCCTTCATGACTTTATATAGCACCACACTCCCTCTCCGCCCCAGTTGTTTCTTTTCCAGTCTGAGTCCTAATCTGTGTTATATCTCTTTGGACAGAAGCTGCTTTATTCCTCAGATCATTTTTGTCGCTGTTCTTCTTATCTTTCTTTTGTATTAGACTCCTTTTGAAACTGGATGATTAGAACTGCATGCATTACTCAGAGGGTGGCCAAACCATGGATATGTAGAGTGAAATACTGGTGTCCTCTGTTTTACTCTCCATTCCTTCCCCAATAATCCTGCTCTTCCTTTTACCTTTCTGATCACTGCTGAGCCAACATGTTCAGAGAACTATTGATGGTGTCTCATAGATCCTTTTGGTGATTGGCAGCTGTTAAATAAGTGTCCATCAACATGTACATAGCCTGAAAGGACTTTTCCCCTTGTTCATGACTCCACATACATCAACAGTGAATTTCATCTGCCATCTATCATTCAGATCCTCAATATTATTATACATTTTGCAGTGCTTTGCAAAATGTTTCAGGTTTAACTGCCCCAATAAGCGTGTCTCACCACCGGTATTTGCACCTCACTATACCGCAAGCAGTGTCCTCAGGGATACCTCTGCAGATCTGTCTGCACTGTGAAATGACTTATTGCTACTTTTTTTTTTCCATCTTGGATCCACCTTTGCCCTTATCCAATGGCAACTGCATGTCATTAATAGTTTAATGAGGGTCCTCACAGAAAGTTTTATGAATATCCAAACGGTTTTACCACCAGAGTTATGTTCTTGGCTCCTTCAAAGATGTCCTATGAGGTATTATTTATCTTCAAAAGGTTAAGCCTGAATAGGTCGTATTTATCTACTATTTCTATTATTTATTGGTTTCTGGTTTGGGATTTTTTTTTGTTTGTTTTTGTTTTGTTTTGTTTTGTTTACCAGTTTACCTAGCTTAGTTGTCAGGCTGGCTCTTATTTTCCAGGATCATACTTGGTTTTTTTAAGAATTGTTGTCACTGTTGCTGCTTTGATCCTTCTGGTGATTCAAGCTATAGGCTACATGCTGTGGTGAGCAGTTCAACAGTTCCACATATCAGGTCTTTTCCTGAGTTCTTGGATAAATACCGTCAGGTATCTCAGTTTGATACCATTCACTTTATTGCTTCGTTCTAAAGTTTCTTTTATTAGATCATTCCTTCTTTACCTTCACCTTTCACAGTGCTGCCTGCAGGGCCTTGGCCTGATACAATTTCTTGCTTAGTAGAGTGTGCCCCATTCCATTTAGCGTTCATGAATTCAGACCCTCACAATATAAAATTATTCAATTGCTTGCATTGTGAGTTTTTATACAGGCTCAATATAACAGATAAAAGTTACCCCAGGCTAACTGAATATTTCACTGAATATCCACAGGTTTCTTCTGTGAACCAAGCACATTTTAGCTAAAATACATTTTTAACAGTTTAATGATTACATTTTTGAGTCAAACATATTAAAATGTCACAAGCAGACAATATGGCTAGAGGAAAATGGACAACTTTTCCTTTCCAGCTGGTAAATAATTCCCCTACAATTATTCAGTCAGCTACTCCTGGCCTGATCCGTATTTTGGTACTCAAATAATTTCACATGTGCATTTTAACCAGCTTTCTCAGCGAAACTCATATTTCTCCACTGAATGTTGGTGTAACTTGAATATCAAGAAGTTGGAACTCAGAATGGACTAATTACACACAGCTGTAGGTATTTCAAAGCATTAAGAGTTTTTATAGTTCTGGATTTGCATTGACAGAAAGAGACACAAAGGGAAAAAATTCAGAAGTCTTAGCTCTGCCTCCCTGAGATTAAATTTTGCAGCCGGGGGGTTTGTAGCAAAATATGTAGTGTTCTTGCCTGGGACATGTGGAAAGGCCTGTGTTCTCTGCAAGCCTGACTGTCCCACAGGATCTTATTGTCATATCATTGCAAAGTTATAAAAGAAACAGGAAAAAGACTAAACAGTAACTCCAACCCCAAGTGCAATAATGAAGTGTTACTTTTGGCTGCTGTTGTTATGTGGTTACACATATTTCAGTTTACTCTGATTCACTGTGTTGCTTCGCCTCCTTTTTCTTTTAGGAATCTGTCATGGATTGTGCTCTATTTCAAATCATAGTTATACAGTCTGAAATACACTGGGTTAAAAAATAACCTTGTGTGAATCAATAGAGCTTCATTGACTTTCTCTGATTTATGCAAACTGGGGATCTGACTCAGTGTGTGGAACACGGTGATCAGTTAGGGTAAGCAGAAATAACACTATGCTTTTCCTCTATGAGATTTAACTCCGCTCAGGGCCTAAGCTGGTATTTTCCTGGTACATGCAGAATGTATTTTTGGGAGGAAGAAAGCTTCTGTGTTTCCTTTCCTAGATCTACGTACAGCTCCCCTTCTGTAAGAGTCATTTGTGCAGCATGTGCAGCATGAGTCACACATCCCAGCCCCACCAGTGCAGACGCAAGCGAGGTGGCCCACAAAGGCAGAAATCTTTGTAGCCATCTTTCCCCTTCCTAACGCTGCAATTTGTGACGCAATACAGTACAATTTTCCTCCAATTCCCCATGCAGCCCAGATACTTAGGCCTGCTGCTTCTTTGTTCAGTGAAATGACTGGTTTGTTTTCTTTGTAAAATAGTTCTTTTGGCTTTGACCTACATGTCAGTTCATAGAGTATGTTGCCCTTCCAAAGACGTGGTCTCGAAGGTATTTTAACAATGTCCTTGCAGTTAGGATCCTCAAAAGGGGGAAAACACAGATATTATATTGATATATTTCCATAAATTACTTTCAATATTTATACAACACTTAGTAATTAATTGTTTATGCAGGAATATCAAAGATGATTCAGCATAAGAAACTGAAATGCCTAAATAATAGATTATATTCTCCTTAGAAGGTATATCATCTTAAATATATGACTTGTTTTACAGCAGGCTCTGGAGGCTCTGGTCTAAGTATCCTCCCGTTACTCTTCCTGTAGAAAATTAGGAAATAACATCTATCAATAAGATAACAAACACCATATGTGACACTCAGCTGAAAGACAGATCTTTTTTGATTTTTGCGCATCATTTATAATTCAATCAAGGTAATTCCTTTAATGAGTTTTCACTGGTGAAGGTCAGAAGTGGAATGTGGGCCTCTATTTTTATATCTCTTCATAATTTATTGAAAGCATACCACCGTAGTTTCTGCTAGATTCTGCCATTATTAATAAGAAGGTGTGGTCATGCAAACAATTATGCTTTGTCACTTCAACTTAAAGATGAAAAGCAGCTGACCATTGGAAGAGTTTGCCAAAGGAAAGATGGATTTCTGCCTTTGGGCCGTGTTTAAGAGAAGATACCTTTCTGAATAGTATTTCTCAGTGAAATATATACTTACAGCTATGTATTACAGAACAATCACCTTAAACTGAATGGCCTGTTGGTGTGGTACAAGCCATCCCTGACCCTAATGGTATAAGCCCCCAGTGCAGAGACAGTATAGCTTGCCCTTTTATCAGGGCTTACTGGTATGGTTTCAACAGCAACATCCAAAAGTTCGCAACGTAATTTAAAGCCAGCTTCCACCTGCTCACATTATAGCATGTGGGTAAGCTGCTAAACAGCCACGGTGCAGCAGGGCTGGGAAAGGCCATTCCTGGGTGATAGGGTTTATGACTGTACTCAGCTTCTCAGCTGAGACTTTTTGTGATGGTTCCAGTTGCATTGTGGTGGTTTCTGTCCTGTGAGTTGGGATTAGACTGAGACTAAAATGCATCTTCAATCTTAGTATCAGACCTGAAGTTTTGGCTGGATGTCTGTCTTTAGTTAATGAGGTAAACCACTCAATGAGGTTAAAAGCCTGTTTCAAGCCTCTTAGGGTGAGAAACAAAATATGATATAAATCTAAAATTAATTCCATAAATTTAGCACTATTTTTTTCTGTGCAGAACTCCAGTCAACATACAACAAAATTTTAAGAGCAAAATAATGCCCTTCTTTGCTCTCAGCTTCAGCTGACCTCAGTGTCAGTTCTTCACTGAAATATTTTACCCAGTGAAATTAAATGACTCTGTCATATTTCCCTGACTGATCCATTCTAATTCTGAGCTCATATCCAGCCCCTGGATCTGTTCCAGACACCTACAGACAAAGAATGATCTCTTTGATATGGTCTGTGTCCTGCCAATTGATGTGCTAGCTCCAAGGTCCCTGGCTTCTCCTGCGTGATGTATGATCCAGCTAGGAAGCTCAGCTCTCGAGTGCTGGAGACATCTAATGCCTCACCACCTTGGACAGTGAGCTTTCTGAAACAAGCTAATCCAGCTATTGGTGGTATGGTGAAATGTGGATCAAGTAGTATCTTCCTGAGGGCTACAGGGAGATGCTGGTGCCTGCTTGGGATGCGGGGCTGGAGTCTGATGAAGGAGCAGACAGCTACCGTCTGCTATCCCAGGCAGAGCAGGGCTCCCTCCTCCCTGCGAGAACCCAATTCCTGAGGTAAGGGGGATGGAAACAGAGAGGAAGATATGGGGAAGGCTTTGGGCGACTCATCAAGAAGAGCGACACTGACCCTCTTTACTTAAGATCTGTGCATCTGGGACATTGTCCCACAGGTGCTCTGAATTTAGCACCCTTGGAAAGCAGAGAGATTTCAGACACATCAAACCGTAGACAACAACATCTCTGTTAGCAACGTGTTGAAGAACTCAACTCTTTTTTTCACCTGAAATGATGCCTTTCCTCAAGCTGAATTATTTAGAAGATAGTTCAAGACTGATTAGGCTAAAAAGTCACAACACAGCATGGGGTATCATAGCTGGAAAGGTAAGGTGGATCCTGGGTTTAGAATTTAAGGCTTTTAATGTATTTTATATCAGGCAGATTTGAAATGTAAGGCTAAAAGGGCAATGGGAAGAGATACCAGAAACCCACATACCTTCTCGAAAGAAACCACTGTAACCACTGATTTAAACAGTCATTCTCTCTGTTCATCAGACATCTGGTCTTCAGAGTGCATTAGTTTTCACAGGAACAATTCTGGTAGTGCGCTGCCTGCCAAATCATGGCTTAAGGCATGAGAAAATGGGGATCTGAGTCCCATCAGGCACAAAAAGGCATTTTCCCATATGAGTACTCTAATTACTCTAATTTCTAAGCTAAAGTGTAAAAGGTGTTTCACACCCTCCAACTTCCTCCTCCAGAAGTCCTACTGCAAAAAAAGAAAAGATCCTCACCGAATTATAGGGGTCTGACTCTGTCACATGAGGCCCCACTTATGCAAAAGGATGCCTTGTCTTTGAATATTGGCTGGCTAAGGAGGTAAGTGCTAAGCTGCTCACGCTTAGGCAGATCAGAGCATGGGTACGAGCTAAGTACTCACTGTCAAAGGGAAGGAGAGCTATCAAGCATATGCATCTAAAGGGCTGGGATAGTTAGTAGAATTACTGCCTGAGTAGAGGTTTTTAGGATAGTGGTTTGGGATTCAGTTCACTCAATACTGTCCAAGTCCTGCTTTTGGGCACTTTTTTAAAACCTAACACTTTGTTGTTATTGTCAAATCCAATAGATTACAAATATATATATGTCAAGAAAGGAGTATATCCAGCGGACAATATACACCTTAATTTAATATTTGGAGACACAAGACGTCTGTATTAATGATATAAGCCCAGTGACTATACCACAGTTTATAATACATATAGAATCAATCTGGTTCATGCAGATCTACATGTAGATCTGAAAACAATAACATCATATATAATTGGAAAGGTGGGATCATTATTGCATAATGTATACATTCATTTAAAGGTATGAGAATCAGCTGAACAGCAGAGAAATGATCAGTTCTTTCCAAGAGTCTATGACACCCATTCTAGGCTACAGAAACTACAATACAAACCTGGAGTGTAATGAAATTAAAAAAAGAAAATAAAAATAAAATAAAGTGCTGCGAATTGTGCTGTGGCAGATGTATATGTATGAGCAGTCTGTGCATTTGAAAAGCAAGAAAAGGCATGATTTGGTAAGAAGGCATCTGAAGGCACTTGAAAAGTTAGCTCTGATTTACTCAAGGGAAATTTGCTATTTTGGGGATGCAGTTACATAGCCTTCAGTGTTTACATCATTTGTCTGAGGCTATTTTTAATCATGTCAGCCTGACATTTCTCGACAGGTTAATCAGGTTCATAGTCTCAGTGAGACCTTAATAGTCAGAAAGCAAAACCAAAGCAACTTTATTTCAATGTGCTTTAGGACCAGCAATGGAAACACCAGGCACAGATGTCAGCAGCTTTTAAAGCTAATGAGTCAGTGTGGACAGCAGCAGCTTGAGAGAGGCTGAAAGGACCATTCCTCATTCAGATGCCCTACAGGCCTTCATATGTGATTGGGCCATGTGGTCCAACACAGAAAATTAATGGAAAGTTAGGTACTGATATTTGGGCCTGACCTTTCTTGTATTTGAACTTTAGAAAATGTAAAGTATTATTTTTATCCATCTGCATTTGGTGATCTTCATTGAAGGTAATAGTTCAGGTGTTATGAATACTGGAGATTATTTGGAGATTAGTTTTTCAGTTTCAAGTATCAAGCAGTTTATTTATGATTTGCACTAAGTGGTGTGGATTAAAATTTCTGTAGAACTTGTTTCCAAGGATCAATGGAAATAAGTCCTTTAAAAATCTGAGCTTCAGAATCTGTTTAAAGAACAGAATTATTCTGTTAATCTTGTAAAATTTGCTCTGTGTACTGGTTAGATCTAAAGCAGTAGTTAATGTCAACTAATTCATTCAAAAAAAATAAAATACAGCTACATTAAGTCTTACATTTCTGGACCATAGTTCTGCAGATCATGACACATTTTAAATATAATTTCACACCCAAATGAATACCTTGAAATCTGGATTACGGAAAAAATTGTGTTAATTAATTAAAAAAAAATGCTGCAAAGAAAATTAATAAAGTCACTCATTATTAATAGACATACTGTATTCATAGACCTGTATGAGAAAATAAGCAGGCCCATACTGAGTCAGCAACTGTACAGGTAACCCAGAATATATCTCCAGCAGCAGACTCCAGCTGTGCAAGGAGAGGGTAAGAAAAGTGAAGAATAGTCCTCTCCTAGGCTTCAGCTATTTTCAGTTCAGAGAATTTCCTGAGTTATATGTGGTTTTTGGGGATTCAGTGACCACCAGAGAATGTCTTTTCCATCTGTTTGTCCAGTCTGTCCTTAGCCATCCATAAACTTTGCACCCACAGCATCCTTTGGCAAGGAGTTCTGATGGCCAGGTGTCTGATGCCAGACATTTTGTTTTCTCTGAGTCTCACTTCTTTTCTTTGCTATCCTGCACCTTTTTTATTGGGAGAAAGAATGAGTAGTCAAGCCCTATCCACCCTGCCCAGGCCACTCTAATTTTACAGATACTATTCCCTCCCCCGCCTCCCCCCAACAGCTCTCTCTTTTCCAGGCTGAATCCAGTTTACTCAGTCATTCAGACTCACAAAAGGTATTTTATTCATTTAGCAGAACTGAAAACTACAATGACCATTATTACTTGCAAAAAGTGTTAGGACATTTTGGATTTAAAAAAAAAAAAAGTGTTTGGGATGTGGTAAGATAATACAATGAAAAATATTTTGGGGCTGTTTAGCCTGGAACAGACAAGGCTCCGGGGAGACCTTATAGTGCCCTTCCAGTACCTAGAGGGGGCCTACAGGAAAGATGGGGAGGGACTCTTTATCAGGGAGTGTAGTGATAGGACGAGGGGCAATGGTTTTAAATTGAAAGAGGGTACATTTAGAACAGATATTAGGAAGAAATTCTTTACTATGAGGGTGGTGAGACACTGGAACAGGCTTCCCAGAGAAGTTGTGGATGCCCCATCCCTGGAAGCGTTCAAGGCCAGGCTGGATGGGGCTTTGAGCAACCTGGTCTAGTGGGAGGTGTCCCTGCCCATGGCAGGGGGGTTGGAACTACATGATCTTCAAGGTCTCTTCCAACCTAAACCTACAATTCTATGATTCTGGAGATAATAAGTGTGTCCCCGTTAGCTACATTTCAACTCCAACCATCTCAGAATTTGCTTCTGTCACTGGCTTAATGAGGGATTCTTCCCAATCTCACCTTCTCTGAAACAGTCATTTTTTCATCCTGAAAATAAAGAAGAGCTATGCTGCTTTACTTGCCTTTTTTATTAATAGTTCAAATATAGTTAAAATATGTTGAGTATTTAGGGTAATACTATATCTGAGTAGTAAAAACATATATTTCCTTTTTTCTTTCTAAATACTACAACCATTGCACAGTGAAAATGAGGAGAACAGAAATCAAAATAATGTCCTTTTGGGACTAACGGATGGAAGAATATTAAACTCTTTTTGCTTCTTATCCAATTTTTTCCTAGGAGAGGTCCAGTTGCCTGTGGTTTTGTCTGTGATTTCAAAAATAGTAGAAACAAGCCTGGTCTGATGCCAAATAGAAATGCCTATGGCACTGAACTAACGTTCGGATTTGCAGAAATCCCCTGCCTAAATTTAAGATGTCAGTCTAGATTTAAGGTTTTGTCTTATTACTAAAAAATAATTATTTTAAGCAAGTGTTTATATCAAGCTTCCATTTCAGTTAAATGCAAGAGGGATTCCTTCTAGCTGACATTTATCTCAATGTTCCTAGCTATTTATATTGCACGGGGAAGTATAGCTGGGTTTTAATAGACCATATTCCATACTCAGGAGGAGAACTGAATGAATAATTCTTAAGATTAACAGTTTCTAAAGAATTTAGCTTTGTTTTATGTTCAGAGAACATTTGTGAACAGATCCATTTCTCTCTAAATTATCTGTAATTCAAACCTGTTATATAACAGTCCCTGAATGTTACTCTAGTGATGGACCACAACTTTACAAACTGAAGTGATGCTGCTTAGTTTACATGACAGTGCTGATAAGACAAATGGTACTTACCCTGTTCCCTGATTAGACGAACATGCACAGACTTCCAATCTCAATGTCTTCTTACTGTATATTTCAATTTGGTTTTTGAAATTACTTATGAATGTAACTTTGAAATCCACTTTCCATGAACATGAAATGCAATCACTAGCATATTCACAGAAAGTAAATCCAAAAGGAGCATGAACATAACTAATGCTAATTAAATCCATCTTAAAAAACGTCAATAGAAAACCTCTGGTATTATTTGCCCAGCTTCTAGTTGAAGTAAAGGGGTTTTATGTAAATATTATTGAAAGGTGATATCTTCTCTTTTTGGAACGTAGACACAATGCTCATTGTTTCCTGATCCAGCTGCTGAAGTGTTCAGTGCTTTTGTTGTAATTTCTATATGGGAAAAAATATGGCTTTCACTTGTGCGGTGCCTGCTTAAGCACCCATCCCTAAAGATTAACACCCACTCAAAACGGCGTTGTATGTAGAACTGTGCCATACTTGCATTAAAAATTGCATTTGTACAGAAGTAAGAAAACTTGATTCAGGCTCCTAAAGACTTCTGAACTTTTTAGCATCTGAGGAGACTGTTTTTTTGTACTTACCCACATATTGTTTTGAAGTTAAAGATCATGCAGGATCAGACCCCCTCACCCTTTCTGTCTCAGTTCGAATTTCACCTCTCACTTCTCAGCTTGGTAACTGTGAGGAACTGGTGGACTTTACTTCTGCTAACTCTGTATCCAGGGAAAGTGCAAATAATCCCACAGTTTGGGGTGAGTCCTTGGGTGATTGAAAGAGTGCTTTCTTGGCAACCTCCTGTTGTGTGACCGTGGGCTGGAGACCACAATTTGACGTCCTCTGTTGTGTACTCAAATAGAGACTAGTCTGCTTTTTCTTTTGCCCTGCTTAATTCACTCAGGAACCTACGATATTCCAAATTTTTGGTTTAGCAGAGGCCATGCATTGGAGTCAGTGATATGGAAGAAGTGAGAGAATCATGTATTCCAAAATACAGGCAGCCCTGGCTGCAGCAGTCTGTTACAGAGACGGCGAGAGGCCAGAGATGACTGGCTAGGTGACAGAGGTTGCAACGCGTTTGGGAAGAAGTAAAGTGGTAGAAATTGACTGTGCTTGAAAGCTGGGAATGATTTTTTTTCTGTGTCCATGAGGAGATCAGTCTGAATGCCCCTCAGGTTTCCTTGGCCTGGCATTACACACAAGGTCTGTAGGGGGAGAAAAACCTCTGTGCCTCCAAAACCTGTTTGTGGCATGGTGGGTGTGACAGCGAGAAGTGTGTCTGTGCAGAAGTAGAGTCATGGAGCAGGGACACCGTGAACCACGTGGTGAGTATGCATGCATATCCCAGGCACAGCCACAATCAAACCAACCTGCCTTGTGTCCAAGCGCGTACAGAGGATAAATACTCCTTGGGGTAGGTCCTACGCCTCCAGAGTGCCATCCATTGCCTTAGTAAGAATGATCTGGCTGATCCAGGGCAACTGGAGTTTGGGAGAGCATTTAATTACACCTTGGGTGCTTAATTTAGGGCAGAGGAAACCCAGCCCGAGGGACAGCAAATCCATCTTTTCCCTTAGCAGTTTGTTTGAATGGCTTTATTACTGGTCCCATTTAAAATCTATGGTGTAATATACACCTGCTCTACCCTGATGAAAGCTGTTCGTTCCTCTAATCTCCCATAGATCCATCTTTCACTGCAGAATTATATCTGGGTAAACTCTGATATTTAATGCTACCATGTTCTCTTTTTCTCATCATAAGTACTTTACGTAAACTGTTATCTATTGACTGCTTCACAGCACTGCGGTACTAGGATTCCTCCATGCTAACAAGTGCTTCATGCTGCCTAAATGCTTGCAGATACCTCATTATAATTCCTACCTATCTCCCTGATTTGCAAATTGAATCAAAGAAGAACATTTAAGAGGCATATTTTATAACAGAAAGAACAAGTTTGGTGCTTTTTCACCATCCAAATATAAATATTTTGGATATGATATTCATAAATGCACAGCACCCCCTAACTTCAGTAGGGAGCGGTACCATGGAAAGCTAAATCCAATGGACAGAAGTGTGCAAAAATGGAAAGCACCCAAAATTAGTAGTGATGTATGAAAATGTAATCCTGGGTACAGCTAAGTCATCTACAATACTAGTGTCAGAATTAATAAGAAATATCAAGATTTCTCCCAACTCCAAGGAGGCTTAGTACACCACAGTCTCTTCCCAACATTAGTATGTTGTCTGATTGACTCTTATTCCAGCTTAGCTCTCATTTGTGCTGAATACATTCTGAAGCATATTTAACAATTTTAGTGTTCATTTTTTCAAAATGACTACATCTTTCAGTGTATTTTCTATTGGAAGTACACAGTAAGGCAATGGGGCTAAATGCAAGCTCCACTTTTATTTTCTTGTACCATGATTTGCTCAATGATTTCCTAATAAATACAGGAGAAACTCTTAAAGCTGTCAAACCATAGAATCACAGAATTGTCTAGGTTGGAAGGGAGCTCCTTCTAGTTGGAAGCCTCGGCCCACCAATCCAGCCTGTCCAGATCCCTCTGTAGGGTCATCCCACCCTCAAGCAGGTTCACAGTCCTACCTAACTTGATGCCGTCTGCAAATTTACTGAGGGTGCACTCAATCTCCTCATCCAGGTCATTGATAAAGATATTCAAGAGAACCGTCCGCAGTACCGAGCCCTGGGGAACACCACTTGTGACCAGCCGCCAACTAGATTTATCTCCATTCACCACCACTCTCTGGGCATGGCCATCCAGCCAGTTTTTTACCCAGAAAAGAGTACACCCATCCAAGCCATGACCAGCTAGTTTCTCCAGGAGAATGCTGTAGCAAACGGTGTCGAAGGCTTTACTGAAGTCCAGGTCAACAACATCCACAGCTTTTCTCTCATCCATTCAGTGGGTCACCTTGTTGTAGAGGGAGATCAGGTTTGTCAAGCAGGACCTTCCTTTCATGAACCCGTGTTGACTGGGCCTGATCACCTAGTTGTCCTGCACATGCCGTGTAATGGCACTCAGGATGATCTGCTCCATAACATTCCCCAGCACTGAGGTCAGACTGACAGGCCTGTAGTTCCCCAGATCCTCCCTCTGACCCTTCTTGTGGATGGGCATCACTTTTGCTACCCTCCATTCAACTGGAACCTCCCCGGTTAGCCAGGACTGCTGATAAATGATGGAAGGTGGCTTGGTTAGCATTTCCACCAGCTTCCTCGGTATGCTTGGGTGGATCCCCTACCTTGTGTATGTCTAAGTGGTGTAGCAGGTCACTCACCATTTCCCCTTGGATTATGGGGGCTTCATTCTGCTGCCCGTCCCAAATGTCGCAGGAAATGGCAGCACATGCCCATGCCATGAGTCCTGGAATGTGAAAACATGAGAGCCTTGACTTAGAAGGCATGTGCATCTGCTAACTTTCAGAGAGGAGGACACAGCTCTTCAGAGATTCAAGAATGCAAATATCATTCACCATTGTAAAGAGAAAAGTGATAACACGTGTTCTGACAATGACCATGATATCTTGCTTCTCTCAACAGTTGTGATTTTTAGCTGGAATAATGTTCACCAGACTTTCTAAAGAAGCTGCTGAAAAGATCCTTTTGAAAACAGTCTGGTTTTCAGCATGCTCACTGTAGACCTGATGTAATTTTTCCAACCAGACAAACACAAGGAAAATGCAGAGAGGAGAATGAAGAACTATACATACCTGTAGTTGATCTAATTCAAATGTTGTTTAATACTCTCACCTACGACCACCCTTGGTAATATGTTTGCAAATTTAGTTGTCTGAACATGTTCGTGAATAGGATTCAGTCATTTCACAAATGTTAGTTTATGTGAGACTCTTTAATTAAGAAGGAATATCAGAATTTACTGTTGTCCAACCACTGCTCTTGTATAACACTTTTTAAATAAGCATTTGGTGCAACTAAAGACAACAATAGTCAATCCCAGTCCATTTTCCACAGACGGTAGAATTTTTAACCTACTGGTCCTAATGATGCTAGTATTTGCTGACAGCTGTGCACTGGTTTGGACATGCATCAGTGCATGAAGGACATTGCTGACTGTTTTGATTTTACTACAGTGGGGAAGGGTATGAACAGCAGCATAAAGAAAACAGAGGTCCTGTTCCAGACACCGCTTGTGTCAGCAGTGTACATGTAAAAATACAGCCTTGAAATCTTTAGGTACACTTGACAACCTTGGCAGCATGGTGTAGTCAAATTTCACTTCTAATGACAAAAATCATAGAAATTATAACAAACCCCAGACTTTTTTTGAGATTAAAATCCATGTTTCTGGAACGAAAGAGAAGTTCAACAATAAATAAAAGTAAATGTGTTTGGGATTTCTTTAACAAATTCCCCAAATAATTTCTTGTTTATTACCTCAAATGTAAGATTCAGCTCCAGGTTAAGACATGTAAGCAAAGCTGTTGGCAACTGAAGTGCCTAAGCTCCCATAAAAGTCAATAACTCTGTTCTATGAGTGGACTCTCAAGAGACTTGCAGCTGACCAGCTGTCAGAGGCTGGTCAGGTACCTCAGCTTACACATCTAGTGCTATATTAAGTGTCTGATGGTATTTGAGGCATCTGCACAAAGCTTAGAAATGCAACCAAAAGGAAATCCTTTTCTGGAGAAGCATCTGGAAGCTCAGTGGGATTCCTTATGACAGTATTTTCATATGGCACTCAACACCTACGTTTACGCAACAGAGCAGACAAACACAGCAAAGAAATTTTTTCCATCAGATTTATAATATTCTTTCAATGAATTTGCTCCCTTAAGAACCAGAGAGTCCTGAATCTGGTTGACAATTGTATTGTTGAGTATAATGTTTGTTATATAGAGGTCTGCAGAGCTGCTCTATAGAGATACTAGAAAATATTTTTATGTTGATGACCAGCTTAGGATGCCAATTTCAAAATAAAGAATTTGGATCATCTGTTTTTTTCACTGCTTTTTTTGTGGCAGAAATGCATTCAGAGTGTCTTCCATATTTAGATTTAGAAATGCTGTATTGAAAACCACTCTACATTAATTAAGACCACTACTACCTTTAAGAGTAATGCAAAGAAAACTAACCTTCACACATCTCAATGAAGTAGGATGACATGTGTCCAAACACATCCAGTGACAATAAAGTCAAGAGGGAAAATGAATCAATACCATTCAATGCAGCTTCCAGTAGGTTTTTTAGTTATTTGTGTTTGTCAATGTTTCCATAATAAGAATTTTAAAATAATTTTAGAATTCTTCAGGCACTTTTTTTTATGCATTAAAAGTCATAGAAATTGTGGGTAATATGCATGGTAGGACCTTCTTATTTCATATCCACAAGTTTACACCATTAATTACCACAGTTTTAATTTTGAGAATAACTGAAAAGTCCTCTTTCCAAGATTTAAAAACCTGAAAACAGCATTAGCAATGTGCTGCAGACTTGGCAACAAGAGGACAAGTCCAACAAAAGATCAGTTAGTCAGCTATTCACAAAAGCTCATTTCTGCCCCTTCTCTGTTGTAGCAAATATATCTTCAGCCTTTTCCACCCCCCCTCCCCTACCAAACAGATGGTTTTTTGTAGCAATCCTGGAAGGTCCCCAAATTCAGCCTATTTTGGACTGAGGGAAGGAGTAAGCTCCAAGTCTTGGATCACTCACAGAGAATGCTCTGCCAGACACAACCTCTTTCTTTGTGCAGAAGAGGATCGATCTCAAGCACCCTGCTGACCACTTGCTGGGAAATCTGACACGGGAAGAGGATTCCCCCCTGGAGAAAGCCAACACTGGCAATTTAAGGCTACGTGTGTTATAACCAACATCCTTAAACCAACTGGGCTAAATAAAACTGTGTTTCTAAGTACCCATGTGGGGTAATTAATAGTAGATTCATTTGCAATAAAATATACCGCTGACAAGACTATGCTTGACACAAGCCTAAAATGTGTTGGATATATTTATGGGCCAAATCTATACTTGGTAAAATTCGGCACAGAGCCACTATAGGACATGAGCCAAGCTGATTTCCATGAGATAATGGTCTCACCCAAAACTTCCTAGTCCCTGATTTGTTGTGGAAGATTTTGAAGTTAAATACTTTTCACATATTTTCTGTCTTTTTTTTTTTTTTTTTAATTTTTCTTGTCAATGAGTAGAAGGAAAAATCTCTCTTGTGGAAAACGGCTGCACAAAAAACCATTTTTTATTATTTCTCAGGAAAGGTTGAGCGTATTTTTCATCTCTTCAGTTTTATTAGATGGACATAGTAGAGAATAGCCTTGGTAAACACAGTTTTTACTTATAAGCCATGGCCTTGAATCATCTTGTCATGGCTGGGGCATACAGCTTTATAAAAAATAGCTTTTCTTTGCTGCATTGCTGAGGATAGAAGCTTTGTTAAGTTTACAGATGCTAAAGTAAATTGTTTCATTTTTTAACTTGTTTGTTGAGCCATGACCGTATTACAAAGGTGGCCTGAAAGACTTTAAAGTATCGCCAACTTTCTTTCCCTTTTATAGATTACCAAGTATGTGCAAAGAATTTAAGGAAGGAGAATAAATAATATTATTTCTACACGGCACTAGGTCACTCATTCTATTTTACACCAGACTTTGGGAAACTCTTTTGATTGAATGCCATTAAGGTAATTTGGACCAGAAACTATAGTCTCTGCCAGTGGAACAAATATGATATTTTATTAGAAATGCTGAGATCTGTTTAGCGTATTTCTAATTGATATTTCCAGATCTTTCCATACACACTATGTCTATGTTGTTAGAGGTTGCCTGTGGAAAAGAATACTTCACATCCAGAAGGGCTAATGAACTGGGCCATTTCAGGTTACCTTATAATCATTTTTGTCAAACTTTCTTGGCAGTATCACTACAGCATTAAAAATCTGCTAATGTAAAAGGGAAAAGTTGACATTTGGGGTAAGATTCTTCCAATCCAAATAAGTAATTAATCAAAAACATGCAAGTTAGTCAAGAGCTAGATAGCAAACACTTGGCTTCAGAAGGTAGAGATGATCAATTTTGCTTATTAATTACCTATGATATAAAGAAATTAATTATGATGTGACTTTTCTTTTTCTTCTCTCGCTTTCTTTTTTTCTTTCTTTCTTCTTTTTTTTTTCCCTTGACAATTTATGATATATTTTCAGTAACCCATAAGTCAGGATATATGTGGACCATGAGCTCTCCTGACTGGAAAGTCTAAAAACAGTTTAAACATAAGGAATATTCTGTGTTTCTTTAGACTCTGCTTGTTTCTGTTGCAAGGCTCTAAACCCTGCAAAACTACTCAACCACAGTAATAACTGGCCAGAACAGTTAGTTTATACATGAAAACCCAATAGGATTTTGAATTAGCATGAAGTGCATTGTGCAGATGGACTGCCATGTTTTTAAATGCCTGTAGAGACATAATTTTCTGTCTGAATATAGTTTTGACTATTTTTGGAAATTGTTGGTTCTCAATAGTTTAAGTTAACACTAACACCGGTGATTTCATACAGAAATACTAGGATCAGGAGATCATATCCACCTAAGACAGGTCGCCACAGCTCACATTGTGAAATTGTCTAAGAAAGTACTTCCCCATAATTTATATTAAAATCAACTTCTGAGTGGAAGAGAAGTGAAGCACAAATAGTTGTGTTGGTTCAATTAGCTTTTACAGTGCTTTAAAGTAAACCTAAAATTACATCAGAGCAAGGTAAACATAGTTCTTTTATCATCCTGATAAAATCATGCCATGGTATTTGCCACCTGAGTAAATCTATAAAGCACCTGCTTGTAAAGCCAGAGTGCTCTCCGCTGTATTATAGTAAATAATATTCTAAAAATCAAAATCAGCTGAGATGAAGGTCAGTGTTTCCTGTTAGCACAAGCTTGGCTTTTTTTGATGGAATTAGGATTTGGCTATTCCTCGTAACATGAGTTTTAAGTTCTGTAAGCCAACAGGAGTAAAAATGAAAATAAGGCAAATCCAGCTCCTTCAGTAGCTGTACTTCTTGAACCTCAGCCTGAAACATCCCTCATTTGTACGAGTTTCAGTTAAGTTCATTTGTGTGCAGGAAGCCTATGGACTCTTGTCAGAAGTTTGAGAGGAAGCACAAACTCTCCTAAAAAGTGCTTTTTTTGCACTTGAAAAAAATATATATTGTCGATGGATGATTTACTGAGGCAAATATTACTTTTTAAGGGATCCCAGGATGTGATATAAACTATCACAGTCAAGAGGGCCCAGCTCTTTTCAAAACTGCAGGCGGGATGCTAATTCTGGCAGTCACTTGCTGGTCCTGTGAGAGTGAGTCATGCATCACCTGCAGATGCAGTGGTAGCACGTGGGGCTGGGTGGCACTTAGCCCCAGCTGAAGTGGCACTTCAGCTCCCTGCGCCTGGTGCACCCCAAGAGCAAGGTGGGAGCCCTGCTTCCCTCATTTCTCTTTAAAGGGTGCCTCCCCTTGCTTCTCTACCCTGCTAGGATCAGCTTAGTAGTGAAAAGGAATTGTGCAAATTGAGGCAAATAGGCATTTCTGTATAATAAAATTTGCTCCAGTATTTTACACAGGAATCACGCGCCCACTTAAATTTTGTGAATAAAGTTACACTATGTGCTGTTGAATTATACTTTTAAAGTTATGACTCATTCCAGGATAGTAGCATATGTTCATGCAGCTCAGCAAAAGAAATTAGGAAAAAATGTCCCCTTACGCTTCTGATTTTCTCCCCGCATCATTACAAGCTGAGATGCAAGACACTTCTCTCTCTAACACTTTGGGTGAATCACTCCATACAATATGAATAAATACAGGCAACTACAAGTATCACATGAGAAGCAAGTATGCAGGTAAAGTGAAGAGTTTGGAGACCTTCCCCTGGGAACCAAAGATTTATATTTTAGACAAATGACTCCATCCAATTCTGTGTCAGATATAACTGGTACAATTTTCTGGACGTATGAAAGAGACAATAGAAATACCTGTTGAATCACCATGTTCTTGCCTGTAAACACAGCATTAGTAAGATGCTGCTGGTCTCGTCCTGATGACCAGACTTGTTGAAGGATGTGGAATACTACAGAGTTCAGGAAAGGGCTACAAAGTAATCAAGAGTCTGGGGAGAAAAACCCTTCTGCTGTGAAGCTTAAGTGGTTTGAGGTGGCTCTTTTTGATTTAATCAAAGAGAACATGGAGAGGCAAACCAGCGACTGGCAGGTAGAAAATGTCTTACATCTTTCAGTCTAGTTTGCAAAACCTTCCAGGACCTAATGTCTGAAAGCTGATCTTTGACAATGTTGAGGTACAATTTCCTACTGATCAGGGTAGGAAAACCTTGAAACAGCTTCCTGAGGTGATGGTGGAAGGACACTGTTTGGATTCTTTAAAACTAAATTTGATCTCTGTAAACACAGATAGTATCTGAACAGCTGTGGTTATCTTTTTTGAGAGACAACCTGTAGCCCTTTTCCTTTCCTTTTCCCAGGCTCAACTTCGCTCCTCCATTCCTGACTCCTATAATGCCCCTTCCCTGAGCAGCGCAGGGGGATGGGCAATGGGGGTTGTGGTCAGTCCACAACAGCTCCTCTCTGCTGCTTCTTCCTCCTCACACTTTTCCCTTGCTCCTGTGTGGGTCACTCACAAGGTCAGCATTCCTGCCAGAAAACCTGCCCCTGTGTGGGCTCCTCTCCACAGGCTGCAGTTCCTGCCAGGAGCTTATCCTGTGTGGGGTCTCCACAGGCTGCAACATCCTTCAGGGCCTATCCACTTGCTCTGGCCACCTCCATGTGTTGCTGTGTGGGTATCTGCTCCAGTGTGGACATCTATGGGCTTCAGGGGGACAGCCTGCATCACTATGGTTTTCTTCAGGGGTTGCAGGGGAATCTCTGGTCCAGCGCCTGGAACACCTCCTTCTTCTCCGCTGACCTTGGTGTTGTCGGGGCTGTTTCACATTTTTCCTCAGCCTCCTCTGCCAAGCAGCATTTTGCCCTTTCTTAAGTACGCTTTCCCCGAGGTGTCACTACATTGGCTGAGGGGCTCAGCCGTGCCCTGCAGTGGGTCGGTTGGAGATGACTGGAACTGGCCGTGTCCGGCACGGGGCAGCCCCGGCCTCTCCTCACAGGGGCTGCCCTGCAGCACCCATCACCAGCACCAGGGCACCTACCACCAATACACTTTCATGCTGATCTTTTCTGTTCAGTGGTAGAGGAAATGATGCAAAATGGCCTGAAAGGCAAAATGAGGAGCCTGTTGAAGTGCTGTGGTCAGCCTCCCCGGAGATCCCGGCATGACCTGTGCCGGTCGCTCCCCAGGAGCGCAGGAGGAAAAACGCCACCGCATCCACCCTGCGACCATGCAATGAGGGGAGCCTCCAGGGCCCAGGAAAAGTACTGCTAGGGACTGTGTTCAAGAGTTTATGATAAACATAGCTAATTCTGAGGACAACCTTAAAAATAATCCTACCAATGACTGCAGACCTAAGTGGAGTTTCCCTCTGGTCAATGTTCTCCAGAAGTTTTTGAAGAATGTTCTCTCCCTCCTGCACCACCTCTCCCCACCTGTGCACAGTGTGATATGTTCTGCTGGAGCAAATAATTCCCACCTGCCAGTTCCTTTCCAGCAGAAGGCCTTTAGCATCAGAGGTACTCTTATGGTTTTTGTTCATCACTGGTACGGAACTGTCGTGGTTTAGGCTGGACTGGCCACAGAGATGAATGAGGTTTTTGGGACCAAAGTGTTTATATTGCTCCTGGGTCACTGAACCCAATACAAGGATAACTAACTGCAATGCAATCACCTGTGACACAAAGGAGGTCAGTGTAGGTCTCCTATTGGTCTTTTCTGGCCTTAAACAGCATAAAAAAGTGCTTTGAAATGGTTTCATGGTCAACCAGGCACAAGTGCTGACAGAATATGATCACGCAGCATGATGTTTTCACACCACATCATTAAAAATATGTGACAGCACACAATTAATTTTATACAAGCCAGTGAGTGCCAGCAGCTCGATACCTACTTTATTTGCTACCAATTTACGTTGCATTCAGAATGGGGCCTTGGAGACAAAAGGCTCTTTGTCACAGTGCCAGAACGTGTCTGAGATTAGGCTACTAAGGGTGAAATAATATTACAGTGGCTCATGTGTGCAAATTTGATAA
>VUYV01000036.1:261186-435878 GCA_008711295.1 Anarhynchus alexandrinus | reverse complement strand
ATAGGCACATAATCCAGTGTGCATTGAATTAAAGATGCATTTTTATGTCCAATATATAAAGCTGTTTACATTATATCATACATCATTGTAACTCCCAAAGGAATCTCCCTCAACACTCTAAAAAGGCACTTGTCATCCTAAAGAAGTCCAAAGAGAAAAAATGTTTAGAATGCTCTCAAACTACAGTAAACCAAAATTGAGGCATACTTTGAAAAAATCTGTGACAA
This sequence comes from Anarhynchus alexandrinus, assembly GCA_008711295.1. NCBI lineage: Eukaryota > Metazoa > Chordata > Aves > Charadriiformes > Charadriidae > Anarhynchus > Anarhynchus alexandrinus. The sequence goes on along the minus strand of VUYV01000036.1, from coordinate 435,651 downwards.
GAAAAATGTATAAACGTGTATGTCAAAGCCTTCCCTAACATAAATAGATCAATACTGATTTACAGCTGCAGATAAGATCATTCCTAAACTTTAAATCACTACCCTAATAATTTCCTTGAGCTGAAACAATCCTTTATCCTGCGCATGTTTAGGCATAGCATGTGTACCTGCAGGGGGCACAGGTGCTCTTGGAGTTGAAATCAGACCATTAAAACAGATACACACCTCCAAAGAACTCCAACTTACTTTCCTAAGAAGAACTCCAGCTTACTGTCCCAGAGAACAAACTGTTGAGCTTTTAAAGAATTCAATGCATAATGAGATTGTAGAAGTCATGGTTAAATATTGCTGTATTGGCTGAAAGTATACAAAATAAGTGCAAAAAAAAAAAAAAGAAAAAATAGAATTTGAGAAATTAATTCGTGATTGAAGTTGACTCTTTGGTCAACACTGCCTGAGGAAGCCCCTAGCCTATGGGGTGTCCAAGGCTGAGGAGAGAGGCAGATGTCAGGGCACAGACTCCCCTCTGCACACACCCTTCCTGGCTTCTCTTTCTTAGCGTTGGCTATCAGCACTGCTTCCTACCACATGGTCCTCTGAGCTGGTAGTGCCAGCCTCACATCTCTGTGACAGTGTAGCTTCAAACCTGTTTCTTCAAATGCTGTAGACTGGAAGTAGGCTGCACGAAGAAGCTGTGACAGGACCAGATGATGATACCTACTCACTGAAATCATATATTTCACTGAAAGCATGCGTTTCAGTCTGCTTTGATAGAGTTCAGGGAGATTTCAAATATGAGACTGCTAAATGGTTCAAGCAGAAAAGAAATAATTTATAAGAGTTTTACTATTTACAACTCTAAAATTTGAGACCAACACTGACCGGAACTTTCTTCTCTTTTTTTCTCTTTTTATTTTTTTTTTAAATTTGTTTTAATTTTAATTGTGCACCTCAGTTTGCATGTCTCTAATGTTAATATCTGGTCTAAAATAATTACTCCAGTCATGCAGTTCACTGCAGAAAATACATGCTTTTAAGATGATTCTCTTCAAAGGCAGATGCCCTGAGAAGGCATCCCAGCCTGGGAATTCTTGTTTCTCTCCCTTGACTGCAAAGGGAGTCTAAAGAAATAGCTTTGTCATGAACTCTTGCATCCTGAAGATGTCTAATGGAAAGTCAGTATCAGCATCCTAGACAAGATACGGGAGAGCCTGGAGCTGCAAGTAGAGAGGGCTGAACATCTTCTAATGGCTCCTATTTGTAACAGACAATGGGATTTCATTTAAATTGAAACCTTCCAAAGGCATTTGTCAAAATATCAGTTATGAAAGTCAACAATTGATCAGTTGTGTTAGAATGAAATGCTTTAACTTTTCAAAATAATTTTTAGTTTAGAGTTTTGGTTTTTCATGTTTGTATACATATCATGAGTGAACAAAATCAGAATCAACTTTAACAAAACAAGAAAAAATAAGCACTTAATTCAAGTTGTTTTTTGTGTTTTGTTTTTTTTTTTTAATCTGTGGGAAATCCAGAATGCTTTATTTTTTTCCATTATAGAGTGGGATTTCCAGTGAAATAACAAACAGTGCTAATAAAATCCAAATCCTTGGGACTAAAATGTACATCTTCAGCCAATCTGTGCTTCCTTCATGTTCTTCCCACATCTTTTACTTGAAAAGTGATACAGACAAAAGCAAACAAAACTCTAGCAGGAGATTTTTATCTGCTGAGGAAGTTACCGAAAGCTTAGTTATCTGATACAGGGGGGTTGGTTTGTTTTTGAGGAGAATAGATAATATTTAGGTATGGTGGTTTGAGTGTGCTTGTGTCCAGAAGAAAGAGCACTGTGAACTATCTGTTGCCCCTCTTTCAGTGGCTATGCTGAAAATGCTGAAAATTAAATAGAAAAGGAAGAATAAATACGAAGCTCAGGTATTGCAGGGCCGCAAGCGTCAAGCTTATCAAAGTGCTGCAGTGACTAATTTGATGTAATAGTTAAAATTAACTAAGAAGACATTGCCTGAACAGAATACACATGGTAAAAAGTAAATTGTATTTGCTCTAATTAGGTAAACATTATTGTTTGTGGTGGTATTTGGGTAGGCATTATAAACGTGAGCTGTGAAAAATTAATCTATGGAATTTCATAGTCTATGTGTTAGCAATTTTACATGAAAATACACTTTTCCTCCTTCTTTATCATCTCAAAAGTGGGTATCTCCTTCAATAATAGCATATAACCAAGGGAACAGACAGTCTTTCCTTTAAGCAAATACAGATTTTTTAAGTAGTTTTTCCTGCTTACATGTACACTAAATTAAATTGCCTTTGCTTTTAAAAGATTTTGTCTAAAACTTGGTTTTATTTCAATCCTTGGATAGGAAATGTCCACCTTGGAAAACACTTGAAGAAGCTATTTAGCTTTAAACAGATAACTTGGGAAATACTGTCTGGCAATTCAAGGCAATTGACAGTTATTGCTCCTTAGAATCGTACAACAGCCATGTGGAGGATTTGGGGGACCCTGTGCATGTTTTCTGTATGTGCGCAATAATTACACTGCATGGCAGCAACCTCAGTCTTTCTGCTGAGGCTGTGCAGAGTCACTTTGCACTTAAATCAATACAGGGTGCACGTGCACGTCCAGTCCAGGTGTCTGTTTGAGCAGAAGTTACGAGTTTTGGGGATCTTGGAAAGTTAAGGTCCAAGTCCTTAAGGCACTGCAAAATAGGAATGGGATACTTGTTATCTCAATGCTTTCTTCTTTCTGAGATGCTTTTTTAAACTGAGAAGCCCTTTTAAACAGTGTACCATAAATCATTGAACATATGTCAATCATGATCATAAGTCAATTAAAGGCAGGGAAAGGCTAAATGGAATCTTTCTTTTCNTTTAAACAGTGTACCATAAATCATTGAACAGTTGCCATTGTCAACCTGTCTGAACCATTAGCAGAATGTTAATTATAAAAGTGACCAAAATTAAAGAGAATCAGAAGAGAATAAGTCAATTAAAGGCAGGGAGAGGCTAAATGGAATCTTTCTTTTTTGTTTATTAAAGCTCTTCCTTCTAAGTAGGTGGCAAAAGACACCAATTTCTTTTTTCTTTTTTTTGTAAGTACAACCCTGGATTCAGACTATTTCACATGTGTATACGAGCTGAGCAGCAACTGGGGCAGACATACTTTTGCTTGAAAAAAATGGAGATAAGTTTAAAAAATGTAACATTTAGCAAATGTCAAAACCTACTCTGGGCCAGGTTCTCACTTGGTGCTACTGGGGGTTAGCGCCTTTGACGTCAATGGAATGGTTCCCATTTCCAGCAGGTGTACTCCCAGCCCACTAGCCCAATGTTTGCACCGTATACAGCATAGAGGAGATAAAGGAATACTGAGAGAGCTTTATCTATTTACCTGAAGTAAAAAAGCTGTTTTTTACGGGTGAGTGCTATAAACTTGCTGGTTGAGTGCATGCGCTCAAATAAAAGGCCACACTGTTTGCCAGCTGGTTGGCTGTTCACCACAAAAACAGTGGGCTTTGTTCTTACTCTGACCTTTGCTTCAGAATTCATCCTTTGAAGTGTTCACAATTTCTCTAGATGGGACCGAGAAACATTTTTTGTGTATAGACTGGCCAAAATTCTTGCTTCAAGTATTGCTTGATGGTCATAATGTTTTCTGGCAGCAACAAATGTGTTGGCAAACCTTATGTCCTTAAATGAATGAAGACAATTTATATGTCTACATGGCTACTTCTCAAGACATCCCCAAGGCCTACCTACTGCTATAGTTGTGGCAGTATGGGGCTAAAAGTGGCTGAGGTGCTTTCCTTATTTGCCTCCAGTAGTCCTATATTTGGGAAGCGTAAACTGAATTAAATGGCTGAAGTGATTCAGGAGACTTTCAGATGACAAATCTATGGACGTAAAAATTACCCCTCTATGTATTTCTGTAATGTATAACCTTCTTGACTTCTGTGTCTCTCCACTCTCCTCTGCCTCATAAAATAGTTAATGAAACATTCCTCTTCTGCCACTGTCAAAGCCCACACTGCTTTCCCTTCTGAAACACCTCTCTGACACTCTTATCCTTCAGCTCTTGTTATTTGTGCTCAGTCCATGCAGAGCTCAGCCTCTGAGTGATCTCGTTTCCTCCTATGACTTTTGCTCAACACAAACTCAGTCATTCACATCTTAGTTGCTTTTTCTATGTCAACATGTACTCAACAGGACCTCCTTTTTGTTGTTCAGTTTTCCTCTTACATCCTTTCAAAACTACTTCTCAAAATATGACTTCCACAGTGATTAGTGGACCACCACAATTCAGATAACTCTGAGTTGGTTTCTTATCCACAGTGGGTTGCAAACCAGCTTTGTGAGAAAAGAGTGTGTTATATTGCCTTTTGAAGTGCTAGCTTGCATGGTGTAGCTGCTGCCTAGATAACAAATAATTCCTAAGCTCTTGCTCTTGCAATTTAGAGTAGGTAGGTCAACAGCACAGGGCCCTAAAGACATGATATAAGATATAGTTTTTTAACACACTGATCTTCATTAGGATTGCTTTTATAAATAACTCTGAATGTGCTTTTTCATCTTTGTAAATAGGCACCTAGTTACCATGGTCATACGTGCCATGGCAATGAGAAGTTAAATAATAGACATAGTGGAGCATTGCTTCCAACATTACAGGAACAGTTTACATCCTTTGAAATTCCAACAGTTATATGTGAGATGCTTCACTATCGCTGCCCAGTGCCTGCCTGTAGATTTTAGGCCTCTCATAGCTTGGCGCAGGGCGGTACTTTAGGCTGCCTTATTCCAACCACTTCTTTGGTATCTTCCACAGAGACGAAAAAGCATCTTTCACCCAAAAGCTTTCCAGTGGTAACCTGTTCCTTGTTCTACTGATTTGTGTGTGTTTGAGCCTTTTCAGTGCTTAGATAAATAAAACCTTTGTTTAAAAGAGTCTCAATTGTTTGATTGCTGTTTCTACAGCCAGGTGAATGACCAGGAGAAAGAAAGAAACCATTCTTTCTGATCCAGGGAAGCCTTTAAGGAGGCTGAAAACTGCCTAAATCCCTTGGGGTTAAAGAGAAAGTAGGAACAAGAAAAATAACTTCTGTAGCAGAAAAGCTCTTTCGATGTGTGTGTGTGTCTCAAATGGTTTCATTTGTTCTTCGGACCTTTAAACCCTTAAAAACATCCTCCTCTGATAAGATTTCTGTATAAACAAAGTCTTCAGTGTGCAACTGCTTGCTGCTGAATTTAAAAGCTGGAAGAAATTGCAGCGGCCATTGTCTACACTATCTTTTTATATCCTACTCTTATGAAATGGAAAGAGGTGCTTCACTTACACCTTAGCAGGACATATTGTGAGGATTTGCTGGGAGCATGAGGACTGTTTTTCCTTGTTTCCCCTAGACAGGGAAGATGATTAATGAAAAGTGGAGGGTGGGGGAAGAAGAGAAGGTGTGGTCCTACTGATCCATTTCTCCACACAGTGCAGCATGGTACCTTGTTAATCCAAGTGTTGGATATGATGTCTGGACTGCTTCTCCTGCACTGGAGTGGCACAGCAATTTTCTGGTTTGCTGTGGACCTCTATCTTTTCTAGAGTCTCCCATTAGGTAAAAACAATGAGTTGATCCCTCAAGCCATCTCTTCTCCAGGCATAACTAATCCAGGAGTCTCAGCCTCTCCACATGCATCGTGAGCTTCCAGTTCCCCGATGAGCTTGGTACTTCTCTGTTGGATTTGTCATAATGCCAATGTCTTTCTTGCACTGGACACAGTACTCTAGATTTTTCTCCCAAAGCACTGAATGGAGGGGAAGGAACACTTTTCTAGACCTGTTAATTATGCTTGTACTAATAGAACCCAGTACGCAGCTGGCTTTCACTGCTGCCAGGGCACACTGCTGGCTTATGTTCAGCTTGTTGTCCACCACGACCCCCCAGCTCTTTTTCTACAGTACAGCTCCCCAGACAGTCAGCACCCAAACTTTACTGATGCATAGTGATATTCTGCTTCAGGAGGAGGATTGCTGTCTTTGAACTTCATGAGGTTGCTGTCAGTTGATCTCTATGGCCAGTTGACATCCCAGTGTATAAATTGCTTCCCCATCTTGCTGTTGTCAGCAAAATTACTGAGGGAACATTCTGATTCATCATGCAGGTTATTCATGAAAATATTAAACAGTATTGACCCCTGAGGAGTGCTGCTTGTGACCAGTCTCACAGTGCCAATGCTCATCTGTGTAGTGTCAGACCCAATGTGCAGTACCATGGGTTTTGACATAGATGTCTTCATCTACTAAGCTATGTTTTTACAATCAATGAAGAGACTTAATATGTGGTTGCTTAAGTAAGATCTGAACCATCTTTTAATTTGCAGTTATTCAGTAGAACATGCCTGGCCATTCTAAGCTACACTGAGCTTGGAGATCAAAGACAAGGCTTGGTCAGAATTTGTTTTCACCAGTGAGAATGAAAAGTTTTTAATGTAACCAAATCCAGTATAAGGGAATAATTTTAAAATATCATCTTTCCCATCTAGAGCACATATTTACATTGTGGTCTTCTGACCACTTGGGCACATTAAGAAGTTTTTCCAGGTTCTAGGGCTGTTCATTCCAGTAAGCTATTTTTCCACTTAACAATATGTAAAAAAAGAACGTTTTTCTTTTATACAAATCTTAGCACACTAGCAGAATACCTTTTTCTTTATATATAAAATCCTTCTGGAATGTCTTTGAAATTATATATACTACATGTGACGCTATATATAGTTTTGCATCTATAATGGCCACATTGCACTTATGTATTGCACTTCTCTTCCTCTCAGCACAGGACCAGTTTTCACATCCTTCAGAAATACCTAATGATTATTATGAGGCAAATCTGTTTTTCCTTGCTGACAGAATCTGTTGACACACAAGTCCTCACTTTTGAGACTGTTATTTTTTCTTTTTTCTCTTTTAAATAAGAAACAGATATTCTGGGAGCTTTTCATGGCACATTTTCTGTTTGTTTTCAACAAATGGAAAATGATTATAAATGACACTGTTTCCTAACGAGCTACAGTGGGTATAGTCAAATGACAGGACTAAACAAACCCATTCCTATACTCTCCTGTTGCCAGCAGCCTAAAGCACTCATCAATTGATCCCTTTTAAGTTAAAAGAAGCCATTTTTTGCCTTACTTCAGTCTCTTGCCAGTCCCAGACCACCACAGTAACTTATTTCACACACATCTGTTACTTGCAGAACCTTTTTGCCACTTTCCTGGGGATGGGAGTGAGATGGTGGAAGGCAAAGGAAAGGAGTAGTAAAAGGTTGATTTTATTTTGCTTTTGTTTTTTCACAGAACTGATAAAATAAACGCTTCTTCTCTCATCACTTCTTACATGTGGACAGCTGCTACTTTCTCTAAAACAGCATTGTCCAGTCTTAGCACTGGACAGGCTGTAACATTTGTTAATGATGTCAACAGTATTGCCCTTTTGCTAGGTAGGAGTGAATGTTGCCCATGGCAAAGAGTTTTTGTGCTGGAGTATGTGAGTTTTTTTTTTCCAGTATTTTAATTTCCAGACAAGAACTCTGTCCAGCTTTTTTCCTAACGTTGTGATCTTATACTTTGAGACTCAGGACAGAGTCAGGAAGAAATGCTCTGGAATATTTTCAGGTTGATTAATTTTTAATTCTTGTTCTTAGGAAGCTTTAATTTCATTTTCACATTTCTAGACATATTGAAGTCTGTCACCTTACCCTAACTATGCTGCAACCAGCCGCAGGACACATGAAACATTACATTGCTTTTTTTTCATGACTTTATATCTCCAATTTTCATATTTTTATATTTGTGTGGGAGGTTGATGCAATGTCTAATGTGCTCCTAAATGAGCACATTAATTTATGACATTAAAGTCATAAATGTGTCTGACAAATCAATTCTCATCACCTACATAACTAGAGTACGTCTTGATGAATTAAGCTAGGAGCTTTCTGGTGTTGAAGAGCAACATCAAGCCTCTCTTGAAAAAGAGAGAAAAAGCACAAGACTTTATCTCTGAAAATCTTTGAAAATATTCTCAGCTTCTTTTCATCTATACCTCTCAAGAAGATTTCACGCTGGTTCAAGATACGTATTGCAGATGAATAAAATTGAATTATCACTAAATGAGGAAGCAAAAATGAGGATGAAATCCTTCTAAACATCATATTTGCAAATGACCCCCTGGAAAGCAAAAAAAAATTGTTTTCCTTTTCTCTGTCGGAAGTGTATATAGCACAGTTCTCGTTAGCCATAAAACATAGGAAGACTCTCATTTTTGAAAGCAAATCCTGAGGTAGAATTGGATTTGTTCCATATCTGACCTTTAACTGGCATTTATATAGTTGATACCAGCAGGGTAAAAGCAGTCTGGATTCTTCAAGAGATATTTTTTCATGGTCTCTGTATAAACTGGTATTTTTTTTAACCTTCTTTCAGGTCATTAGCTGTTATTTTTCTGAACATTGTATTTTACGGAATTATTGGATTGGTGAGAATGGTCATTTTAAGACCGACACTGAATTATCATCACTGGCGAGTGTTTTGACTTCTAGTAGCAGGACACTAGTGAGACTGGTGTCTAATACTTCCCTGTATTATTAATTAGCTGTGCAATTTGTTTTCATATGATTTAAAAGTCATGAGGATCACTGGTTAATGTAAATTGCCAGTGTTCCATTAAAAACACTGAAATTTGTACTATCTGCTCCAGTCTTCTCCAATAAATGCAATGCACAATAAGCAAACTACTTTTAATATTTCAGCTTGTATGTCAAGGGACAGACACACTCAGATGGTCTGTACTCCACTGAAGATGGAGCTAGAGTAAAGGCAATTCCAGTTGCATTGCATCTCATGCAAATGATCTCGGAGGCTAAACGTTCCTGGGCTTGTCCTGTACTTGGATAAGAGACCATCTGGAAGTCCCAGATACGGTAGGCACAAGCCAAGACATCGTGGCTAAACACTACACCACAGAAAGTGAATGAGTTAGAAGGCTACACTCTCCCCCTCATCACTGGTGGGTGAGTCAGACAGCTAAAGTTACCAATAATGTTTTCATTCCTTCAGCGAGAAATGTCTCAGGAGACTACTGTAAATTAAAAACATTAAAATTAGAAAGTGAAGTTATATGAAACTTAAGCTTCACAGGAACCCTTAACCAGGGTTAAACAATCCTACCCTCTACGATGCCTACGTCTCTGGAAAATTGTTCAAACTTAACAAAATTTGGCAGTGTTTCTATATTGGGAGCCAACATAGGGCGAGGAAATAGGTGTTCTGTTGCTGCTGCTCTTGCCTATCAGGCAAGTCCTGGGTGCTATGACAGGTATGTGAGTTTTCTCTATCCACCTGTCTTTTTACAGAAATTAAGAGCTTATTTTGGCCCCTGTTTTAGCAGAGAAAGTGAAAAGTCTTCACTGCTTCTGAAACAAACCTCCTGCAGCCATTCAAGGAATAGTATGATGAGGGAGGTAGCCCTGTGCAGTACAGTAGCCAGCATTTTTTCAAAGCAGAAACCTTGTATGGGAGATTCAGTACTGTAAGGAGGGCTCCTGCTTCTTTCTGTGAGGAGAACTGGGGTTTCTGGAGCACTGAGAGAATGCAGCAAGGATGGGGTAAAGGCAAAAAGGCGAAGGGGAAAGGGAGCATGCAGAAAAAACTCACCTTGGAAAAAACAGAAGATAAACTACTGATTGTTCCTTTTAGGCTAAATTTTCCGTTCCTTCTTTGCAATGAAACAACACTATAAATCGATCATATTTGTACCATCTATGTCAAAGATCATTAGTTCCAGCACAAGGGAATTTAAACATATTGAAAACCTGTGAAGCTGAAATTTAATATTTGGGCTGGTAATAACAAGGCTTAAAGACATTCTTATGGCGAACTAGAAGATGTGCAACTTTTAAGATGACTGGTTGAATCACACAAAATGAGAAGAATGAAGTCCACATGAAAAGCTACAATAAACATTGTCCTCACTACTTCCCACCACCCAAATTCTGAATATGGAAGTTGCTCCAGCTTTGTGTTGCTCAATTTCTCTTCACTGAGAAGCTCTATTCACTCTTTCATCCTCCCCTCCTTTTCTGGCAGTGAAGCACATTCTTTTCCCCTGTAATGTAATTATATACAAACTCACAAATTTAACCATATTGCCATGATCTAGCATCACCCACAATCTGGCAGATGCCACTGACTGAAAACACAGCACTACTTTAAAGTAAGTCATACAGATGCACTGTTTCTATATTTAAAAACACAGTTTCCATGGCATGACAGCACTGTCTGTACATACTGGGGACTGACACCAAAGCTTCTTTGTGTGGTGATTCGGTGTTCAGCTCTCAGAAGCAACATTAATTCAGAATAGATACTGTGTGCAATGATTCTTATTTAAAGAGATTCTGAATTTTGAAATAATTTTGAAATCGCAGTAATTGTTACTTTAATATCATTGCCAGTTATGTTGCCTGATTCAGAACCCGAGGTTTTTATTTTAAACAGTTGTTGACCCCATTTACTTAAGTAAAATAGTACCTTACAAAAAGGAAGCGGGGTCAAGACTGTACTTGGAGATCCCCCTACTCATTAAATTCATCCTTTGATTCACATACTTTTTCTATAGATATAAAAACACGATACACATAGAGAATCATAGAATCATAGAATGGTTTAGGTTGGAAAGGACCTTGAAGATCATTGAATTCCAACCCCCCTGCCATAGGCAGGGACACCTCCCACTAGAATCTTCTCACTGATACAGTGAGTTTAATGTATTTCAGTGTAAGCTATTGCAACTCCAGTGAAGTTGATTGCATTATAATGCCTAAGACTAACGTAATGGAGCGTGAGCTTGAGACCTTGCTCATATCAAAGCAAAACTAGCTTTGCCCTAATATAGCTTAGAGAGAAGTCAGAAGAGTGACAATTATATTTTAATTACTTGAATTTCCTGTCTTTTTTCTTTATTTGCCATTGAAGTAATTTAAAATACTGGCTTATAAATCAGTTTAAAGATGTGTGTTGCACCTGCGCTATTTTCTTGCAATTTAGGAAAGGTGTAAAAACACTGGGAACCCTGGCCCATCAGTGCTTAATAGTTTTCAAAGGTAGAAAGCTGGATCTCTGTGTTTGAATCACCTAATTTCACCTAAGACTTATTTCAGCTAGCTGCTGCAAAGAAGAAATTCCCACTTTCCCTGTCATTGTCTGAGATATGTAATTTCTTTCTTTGCCCCATTTGTAGACAAGCAGGAGTTATGGAAAATGGAAGGCTGCGTCAGGGTTAGAAAAAGAGCTATGGAGTTGTGCAGTTGCCTATTTCAAACAGTAAAGCATGAATTAATCTTATAAGAAAAAGTAAAAATTCATACTCTAGAAGAGCAAATCACAGTATTTTAATCTTAAAGAAGCAAAACATGAGGGAAAGGAGAGAGCAGTACAGTTTTTTCAACACCNTTTTTTTTTTTTCCAGATTTCTCTAGGCATAGTTTCTTGGAAAGAAACTCTTGAAGATTCACCTTTGGGATTTTATAAGCATTGTCAATGATGATGAGTGTTTATACGTGAGGAAGTATTTTCATTTAAGGACTGATGAATCACAGTTCTTAATAGTAGTTTATAAATAAGCAAATGTACAGTTATTAACTAATTTTCCTGGAACCAAACATTGCAATCAGGTTTCCATATAAAGTTTTCAAGTGATGTTTTTAAACAGCCATATTAATGAAGATCAAGAATCTTAAATCTGAACTAGAACACCCTTTTTTCCTTTCTGCTTACAAGAGTTAGTCTCTCTTATAGCAACACAGGGGATAGATGGTTTTGGAAAAAAAGTTGTTAAATTACACTCTCATTCCAATAGCTCATTAAAACCTGTCCAAGAACTAAATCTAACCTTCCAAAATTGTTTTGGTTTTGTTTTGACATCCCACCAATGGCTTGCCAAAAGCTCTGGCACACTATAATCTATACTAGAAAGTCACTTCCTCTTGGAAATACACTGTAGCTTCCTTTGTTCTCTTCTCTCCTTGATGGGCTGGTTGCTTCTTCCTCCCAGAAATGAATAGGATGGGCTGCAGTGAGTGCTATAAAGTCAGGGATGTGAGCCAAGAGGCAGACAGAGGTGCTTGTTCAAAGTCGTTCATCCAGTGACTTCACTGAAAGTGGGAAATGAATTTCTCATTAAAGGAAAACGCTTGCCTTTTAACTTAACTGCTCTTACACTCTCACACCATAAGGTATGTGAATGCTACTGGGAACACAGAGAAACTGAGATGAAATACCGCAGTCTCTGTGAAAGTCATTCTAGAAATTCCTTCTGTATTGCTATAAGTTGTTAAGAGAAAAAGCATTTTGGGTCCTTAGCTCTGTCAAAATATTAGCAAGCCATAAGGGCTACGTTTCAGTTTTACTCCTTGATAACTAGATAGGAGCAGGAGGAAACACTTTCTGCCATCTTGCCATTGATGACAAGCAACATATGTCTTGTAGAAAAGACTGTGCAGCTATGGATGATCTAAAAGTTAGTATATTATATGTCCCCTTGAATGTTCATCATTGAAGGTTTGCTCATAAACTCCAGCTTTGTCAACAAGTTGGCATGTTGGTTTTTAACCAACACAAGCAGTTCTGAGTTCTCTTTATTTTTCTCTAACTTTCCACTTGCTTCTGGATAAAATTCAAGATATTATCCCTACCTGAAGTCCCAGACCTTCACTGTTTGGGGGTGGAGTGTGGAGTGTTTTTTTTTTTTAAGACTGTATGCTATTCCATGAAAATATCAAAATGCGTTCACACACTTCACACAGAGATGACATCCCAAACTGTGATTACAGTAAATTCCCAAACCCTCTATGATTTTATAATATCTTCCATGTTTCACACTATTTAGTTCCAGGGTAAGAATTCAAGGGCTCATTACATCTCTGATATGCTGTGAACTTTTTAGCATAATTAGAAACTAAAAAATCAGGAAATGCTATTTGATCCAAGATATGGTGCACCAGCAGACTCAGTAAAATACTGAATATGTTTGTAAGAGTGCTGCGAAATTTATTCTGTTTATGTTTAATGTTTAAAATGATTATGTTGTCAAAATTATATTTAGAAGACAGACTATTAGTGTAGTAAGTATAGAGCAAATCCTTCAAGGACAAAGATCCATTGCTGTTGGTGGAGTCACACAAGGTGGGATTTTGGCTGTGGGCACCTCTAAAATGTGACTGAGCATTTTTGCATTAATGTTGTAGAGAAAGGTGAGTGACTGTCATTACTACTATGACACTGGTCAAAATCACAACAGTATTGGGATTCAAAGCTATTTTGTGCCTTATTTAATGTATGTGTTTGAACTTGTATTTGTAAGTAGTTTTTTATGTACGTGATAGCACGTTGACACCTACCTATCCATCCATCTGTGGATAAAACTCCTAAAACATGATAATACAAGTCTAGACAGAAGAGGAAGGGGGAAAAAAAGAAAGCTGGATTGATTAATCTAGTGACAGAGCTTAAGAACTGATAACAAAGTCCATCCACATTAAAAATACTTGGGGGAAGATTTATGGCGTTTACTTTTTAAGACTGGAATATTAATAACTGTAAAAGCTAAGGAAAGGTTATCACTGACAGTAATAGTGCTTTTATATTGTCAGAAGATTAATGTTGTATTTCTCCTACAAAGTAATCCATTCTTCTTTGGGAAAAAAAAAAGAGGATCACACAGGGCTGTGCTGTTGGGCACAACCAGTAATGTTTTCTTCAGCCCAGGATGAAGGAAACTTTGGACGAGGTGAAAATTGTGCAAAGGTGGCATCCTCATTTACTGTGAAATGTGCTCTCTGGCATAGGAACCTGATGCATTCTGCTGGTCCATTGCTTGGGAGTGCTGAGAAGAGCTGGGGCCTCAGTTCTGAGATTTACTTCCTGTCTGCAAATGGGCAGAGGAAGACCTGGCATCACACTTTGGATGAGGTTAATGATGCTGAGTGAAAGCTAGATAGGAAGGTAGCAGGATTTGAAGAGACATCTGAATGTGGAAGGAGACTGTTGATGTGAGATGTGGCAGGTGAACAGACATTATTTCAAGGACTTATTAGCAAGTGGTCTGGCAGAGAACATAGAGGCAAGATTGGGAGAAAGGGTTGGTAACATAAAAGGACCTGAGCTGATAGCATTACAGAAAACAAAGAGAAGGAAGAGATGTGGCGACAACTAAGCCTCTGTAGGGGTTGAGGTCTTTGTATTTGGAGCATAGGAAGTAGAAAATAAATTGTTGCAGATGATAGGAATTTGAAAGTAGGCACTTATCTTATGTAAATAGTCTTTATCACTTTGGCCTTACCCCTTCTGTTAGGTAAGACTATCTTGGTGGCACTTACTTGATTAGATAGGAATATGAACAGCTGTGAAAACTAAGTGACGGCTGTTCCTGAATAACCTTTCTTCCCTGATTTACAGGTCAATATTCCCTTATCTAATGTGCCCTGACTGGACATTTTCACCTTGCACCTCTATGCAGAAACAACTGTATTTGGAAAGTATGAAAACTTCCTCCAGCAATGAGCAGTGCAGAAAGTATATTCTGCATTCAACATCTGATAATAATAATAATAACGATGTAAGCCTGGGAACAGCCTGAATCTGAAGAAAATAAGGGAAAAGAAAAGAGAATTCCTACTGCATATTTGCATGCAAATTCCACCAGTCTTTAAGACTTGTTAAGCACTAAGGCAAGATAATAAATTAGCGGACATATAGTAAAAGTGGATATCCAAACTACCCTCTTTCCTCCACCATTATAGGTACTGGTAATACAATAATTATACTTTTTTGTCTGATGAGACAGAAGCAGGGTCTGTTTTGGTTTTGCTGTAAAAGTTCCTAATGTTTTGTTCCTAGCTTTTAGGAACCACAATTAAAATATTCAAAAACTAATTGGCGTCTGTCTCAAATTCAGATCAGCTATTTTTTTTTTCCACATGAAACTGCTCAGCAAAACCATTGCACAGTTGTGAAAACAATGATAGCCTCAAAACTATAACCTCAAATTAGCACTGTTGGGAACTGATCATGTTTAACATTAGTCAAGTGAAAAATTACATTCTGATTAACTACAATATAACTATTGAGAAAATCTCTTAGAAAAGATTAATAAAAAAGCTGGCATGGCAGTGAAGAGAAAATATCAGAAAAAACATGGGAAGCAGCAGGAAAATTAGTATGAATTGCTTCCTTATCATCCTAGAGTGGTCAATTTTCATCATGTTAGTGATCTGAAAAGAGAAGTAGTAAGAGGGAGAGATGCATGAGACATTGCTATGAAAGCACTCAAGAAAATTACTAGTGAAAATCTGCAGGACAAACTATCCACAGCAGGTGAGTAAACAATACAGGCATAGTCAGCGTGGGTTCATGAAAGGCAGATCCTGCTTGACAAACCTGATCTCCCTCTACAACAAGGTGACCCACTTAGTGGATGAGGGAAAAGCTGTGGATGTTGTTTATTTGGACTTCAGTAAAGCCTTTGACATGTTTTCCCACAGCATTCTCCTGGAGAAACTAGCTGGTCATGGCTTGGATGGGTGTACTCTTTGCTGGGTGAAAAACTGGCTGGATGGCCATGCCCAGAGAGTGGTGGCGAATGGATTTAAATCCAGCTGGCAGCTGGTCACAAGTGGTCTTCTCCAGGGCTCAGTACTGGGCTGGTTCTCTTGAATATCTTTATCAATGACCTGGATGAGGGGATTGAGTGCACCCTCAGTAAGTTTGCAGACAACACCAAGTTAGGCGGGAGTGTTGACGTGCTTGAGGGTACAGAGGGATCTTGCTCTACAGAGGGATCTGGACAGGCTAGATCGATGGGCCGAGGCCAGTGGTATGAGGTTCAACAAGGCCAAGTGCCAGGTCCTGCACTTAGGTCATAACAACCCCATGCAGTGCTACAGGCTTGGGGAGGAATGGCTGGAAAGCTGCCTGGTGGAAAAGGACCTGGGTGTTTGGTCGACAGCCGGCTGAATATGAGCCAGCAGTGTTCCCAGGTGGCCAAGGCAGCCAAGAGCATCCTGGCCTGTATTAGAAATAGTGCAGCCAGCAGGACTAGGGAAGTGATCATCCTCCCTGTGCTCGGCACTGGTGAGGCCACACCTCAAGTACTGTGCTCAGTTTTGGGCCCCTCACTACAAGAAAGACACTGAGGTTCTGGCGCACATCTAGAGAAAGGCAGTGAAGCTGGTGAAGGATCTAGAGCACGTCTTATGAGGAGCAGCTGCGGGAATTGGGGTTGTTTAGTCTGGAGAAAAGGAGGGTCTAGGGGGACCTTATCGCTCTCTACAACTAGGGAGCCAGGGTAGGTTTATATAGGATATTAGAAATATGTTCTTCACAGAAAGGATTGTTAAGCATTGGAACAGGCTGACCAGGGAAGTGGTGGAGTCACCATCCCTGGAGGTATTTAAAAGCCGGGTAGACATGGTGCTTGGGAACATGGTTTATTGGTGGTTTTGGCAGTGTTAGGTTGACGGTAGGACTTGATCTTAAAGGTCCCTTCCTAGAACCTAGACAATTCTAAGACCAACAAACAGGTCAGTCTGGATAAGAGCAAGATACTGCAGAGGAAGAAGAATTTAATCCTTTCTCTCTTCTAAAGGAGTCCTGCATGTTGAGCTGCAATAGTTGATAAGGTTTTCTGGAAAGAGAATGACAGTAAAACTATATGTACATGAAGGAAGCTGTCCAGTCACGCACTGACTGATACGTTTCTGCCTGTATTGAATTTTCTTGTTTTGAAGGCATATAGTACCCCAAAGAAGTTTTGGATTAGCCACTGATGATTTACACTCTAGTACCTAATTCAGGTGACGTTTAAATTTGACATCAACTGATTGTCAACAATTCCTTCTAGATCTATCTTGCTTATGAAGAAGCCTCATCATGAAGCTCTGACCTTTCTTTAGCTTTATTCTACCTATTTAACATCGTACTTTATATCTCTGTGTATCAATTCCAACTAATTTTTTTCATCTAAGAAAAAATCTAATTTTGTACCCTACATCCAACTTAGTTTTATGAAGTTCCTAATCCATTGAGAAGCCAAGTAAAGGTTTAAAAAAACTATTAAAAAAACCCTAGACTAAAATATCTTGTTGGTACAGTTCTTTTATTTACATTTATAGATGGTATGGAGATATTAAAACCAATTAATTAACTGGCATTTATTCCCTTGAAGTTTTATGAATAAAGGTAAGTGGTTTTAATACTTATATATTGATTAACTATGCTCTGTGGTTAATAATCTTTCAGGAGTCTTAGTTTGAACATCCCAAAAAGGAGGCCTAAAAATGGTCCTATGATACAACATTGTGAGATAAAATGCAAACATGAACACAAACACAAAATTTGTGTATTTATATACGCTCCTACTACAAAAGATTTAGAGCACTGAGAAACCATCAAATAAATAAGTCTAGCCAAGAAATGTTCAAAGAGTCTTTGCTGTGTATCACTTTTATCTATTGCAAACTTCTATTTGCTGCTTTTATTTGGGATTGATTTACTTCAATTAAAAGTTCATTTTATACAGCCAGTAGACATCACAATGCAGAATATACATTACAATTAATAAGGTACTTAGAGAATGCAGACATTCCAAACTCAGCTAATATAACTTTATAGTGTCATATCAGTCTCACTAAGGAATGGAAAGTTATAAAATGCCTTGTTTTAAAGAGACTCCTCAATATATAAATTTTATTGATGTACCAATTACCAAAGTCAAACCCACACATTTTAATCTACTGGCCTCATTTTAATGATTTTAATTTCTTTTTCTTCTCCAGACTTGAGCTGCTGTGACTTGCTTTTTCTCTACAACCTTTCCTTGTATGTGGTGAATGTCTGTGGGGCAGACATAGCAGTCATGTTGCACTGGCTCTCTCAAACAACAGCTGAATTTTGCATTGTCCTCCCTGCTCACACAGAAGAGTGGCTGTCATTCCCTTTGGACATCCTCTTCTGCCCTCCTGAGCACGACGGCAAGGACAGAGAGTTCCCATATGGCCAAGAAGGCCAACAGCATCCTAGCCTGTATCAGGAATAGTACGGCCAGCAGGACTAGGGAAGCAATCGTCCCCCTGTACTCAGCACTGGTGAGGCCCCACCTCGAGTACTGTGTTCAGTTTTGGGCCCCTCACTACAAGAAAGACATTGAGGTGCTGGAGCGTGTCCAGAGAAGGGCAGTGAAGCTGGTGAGGGGTCTGGAGCACAAGTCTTATCATGCAGCAGCTGAGGGAACTGGAGTTGTTTAGTCTGGAGAAAAGGAGGGGAGACCTTATCACTCTCTGCAGCTACCTGAAAGGAGGCTGTAGTGAGGTGGGCATCGGTCTCTTCTCCCAAGTAACAAGAGATAGGACAAGAGGAAAGAGCCTCAAGTTGCACCATGGTAGGTTTAGATTGGATATTAGGAAAAATTTCTTCACAGAAAGGGTTATCAAACATTGGAACAGGCTGCCCAGGGAAGTGGTGGAGTCTCCATCCCTGGAGGTATTTAAAAGACAGGTAGATGTGGAGCTGAGGGACATGGTTTAGTGGTGGACTTGGCAGTGTTAGGTTTGCAGTTGGACTTCATGATCTTAAAGGTCTCGTCCAACCAAAACAATTCTATGACACCTTTGGTGCAATGTAAGCAGTGGTGGGTGCATGAGCGAAGTCCCACCCCTCCTGACTGTCACATGCCCCACTTGCTCTGGAAGTCCCATGCCTCCTGCAGTCATGCAATCTCTTTGCTCCACCTCCTTCTGCCCCTTTGGGTAAAATGGCATACCCATGTGTTGGCAGGTAGTCCTGTGACTCGCTGGCAGGACCAATGGCCCCTTCCAGTTTATCCAGAAGTACAGCAGAATAAGAAGCCCCTGACTACCACATAGACTAAGGCCACCATTTCTGAAAACATCATACCTCACAGGTTTTCATACTGCTCTGTGATTTGCTGGTTGCCATTTTTTGAACCCGTTGTATCCATGTGATCTCAAAGCACCCTCTGATTGGCTGCCTGTTTCCTTTGGCCCAGGAAGTGCTTTTATATAAAATATATACCTTTATATAATTTTTAAATATTTTTTCTCTATTTATAGAAAGAGTGTACAAATATACAGAAATATATTTTATTTATTTATACACTGTCTATATTTATATATGCATATATATCCAAATATAAAGATATAGATATTAAATATATAGCTCTACAAAAACGTAGGTATATAATACAGCAGATGTTCTTTAATAAGAGCTAATGAAAGCAATAATTAAAGTTTAAATGTAAATATGAAGTAGTTAAGTAAAAATAAAAGGCGAGTTTATGGTCCACTACTCTACAGGGCTACTCAACCAGCCCTGAGATGTTTGGAGTGGGGGCAGTTCACACAGGTGTTGGAGCATGAACAAGTTGCAACAAGCCTTCAGTCTGGCCCTGTCTGGCCTAATCAGCTGCTGCTCTCAGGAGCCAGCGAGCTGTAGGACAAGTCTACCTGTCTGGCATGCTGGGGTTGCTGGCTCTGACTGCACACTGGAGTCTGTTCAGTAAGGAGAGACGAGATCAACAGCATGGCCCCACAACCCCGAGAAACCAATCCCATGTGGCTGTGATATCCCTGAAGGCAGAAGAGTGTCAATGGGTACTTTTGGCAGCACAGGGGGGTCAGATGCCATGGTCTGAGAGAGCAAATGGATTGGTGGCCAGGGTTGGCAATGATGCCATGCAGGTGGTCAGGACAAAATGACCTCATCAAGGGAACCTTCTTTTCTCCAGGGTGAAGAGTCCCAGCTATTATTCTCTTCTCATATGAAAGATGCTCCAGTCCCTCATCTTTTTGGCCCTGTGCTGTACTTAGTCCAGTAAGTCCAGATCTTACTTGTACTGGGGTACGCAGAACTGGATGCAGCACTCTACATGTGGTCTCACCAGGGATTAGAAGAGAGGAAGGATAAACCAGAAGTTGGAAGGAACTGCAAGACTGCTGCAGGACAGAGTTAGCAGGACTGGTCACAATGATTTTGAGCAGTTGGAGAAATGATCTGAAAAAATTAGGATTAAATACCACAAGGATAAATGAAAGGACAACAAAAAAGTAGAAAGAGCTACAGCAGACCTGTGAAAGAGAAACTCGTGCTTACAGAAGATGACGAGCTGAACACAAGTCAACAACGCCATGCTCTTACAAAAAGAGACAACTGTCATCCTGCGATATATGAAGAAAACCCAAGACATGTATAAATAAACGTTTCAATTACACAAAAGATGAAATTATCCTTTTCTTTTTAACTTTTGAGAGATCTCTGCTGGAATACTGTCTCCAGTTTTGTTCACTACAGATTTAGAAAGATAGGACTTAGGTCAAAGGAGCCCCCTAGAAATCAGTGTGAAGAACTTGTTCCTTGTCCCTAACTCATCCTGACTAAATCCTATTCCTTGTGAATGACCTTGGATTTCCATGCTGTGCTTTCCTGCCAAGGCTGGCTTGAATTTCTGGATTGTATACTGAGTTCACTCACAAGAGGAAAACCAAGCTCTCACTTTTTCCTGTCTTCCTCTTCCAAGACATTCATCCCATCCCATCCTGATCATAAAGTCTATCAAAATCTTGAGAAGTCTAGAAATAAAGACATAGAAATAATGACCTGTGAACATGGCTTAAAAGCAACTGGATGGTCTAAAAAGGATGATGGAAGAGAGAAATAATGGCAGTCTTCAACTTTATAAATCACTCGTAGAGAGAATCAGATCTGTTCTTCAGATCACTGTTGGACAGGATGGGAAGAGATTAAATAACAGTAGGAAAATTCAACTTGAATATTATGGAAACTTTCTAGCTATGTAAGGGTTTGATTAAGCACTGGCTTATATGGTCTGGGGAGCTGGGGAAGTTCTCATCACCAAAGGCTTTTAAAAGCAGTTTGGAAAAACATTTGCGAGCGCTTACAAGGGATAGTAGATCTTGCCTGTGTCAGAGAAACACCTGGCTCTCCAAGCTTTTCCTTCCCAATGTCATTTTCTATAACTTTTTGATAGTATACTAAAGACAGAAATGCTGCATGGATTTTCCTTTGGAAAGGGTGGAGTTTAGGATGGGCAGATTGGTTTGTGAGATCAAAAAAATGCCAAAAACAATGCCAAAAAAATTTGATCAAACCAAATTCAAAATAAGAGATACTTTAGAATTCAAAGCCATTCTTTTTTTCCTTGGCCAATTAACAATGTATCTTTGACTTTTGGTTAGTACCAAAAGAAGAGAAATATGCTCCTACAAGCACAATTTCCTATGCCAGCTCCTCTGGATTTTGTGTTTGCAAGGATTATATTATGTCAGCAAACTCAGACACACTTTAAAAAGTGACATTAATCATATATAAAAAGACATTTTCACAGAGACCTGCTAACTCCATAAAAAAACTCTCTGAAATATGTATGAGGACATTCATTTTAGCATAGGAAGCACAGACAGTACAGTCAACATTGAAAAATTTATTCAGGAATATTTCCTTAGCAAGACCTTCTGTTTCAAAGATGGAGTGATCTTTCCTAAACCAGTTTGGGATGGCAGGATGAGAATGCCAACTCTGTTGGGGAAGATGAAGAGCAGTCTTTGGCCTGTTGTATGTTTCCTAAGGTTTACTTTGGACTTCTTTTTATGAAAAGGTAAAATAGCACTTTTCCGTACTTAAGTAATTCCTGCAGATAAGGCTAAAGGATTTTGAATATTCTTGAGGACTGAGAATAGTCTACAGCTTCCTGACATCAGTATTAACTATTTATCAACCCGAATGAGTTTTGAATCAGGGGCTTAGGGTGAGATCTAGAAAGGCAACATAGGCACCTCCAGTTAAAGTTTTGCAAAACATAAAATTAGTTTTCTGTCTTGGCATAAGTGAAACAAAGAAATTGTACCACTTGCCCGCTCATCTTTTATAATCTGTGGGAGATATTAATTCCTCCAAAGATAATCTACAGAATTTAGAAACAGCATAGAAAGCCGCTAAGAAATGCAAAACTTGTGAGTTCTTCTGAGCTCCTTGCTCCCTCTTCAGAGGTAAGTTTGAGTAATGTGTTCCCTGGGGAGCCTGAATCGCTTCTCAGCAACTCCCCTCACTTCTGGGTCCCTGAGCCACTGTGTGTGGCCTGGCTGTGCTGCCACACTGGACCAGGCTAAGCCTCCCTCTTTAGGGGCTTGTTCCAGCTTGTAGAGTGCATGCGGGCACTCTGGATTGGAGCTATGGGGCACTTCTGTGTGACCATGACATTCAAGTGATTTTTCGAAACCTAACTAAAAAGGCAAGGGAGTTAAAGTGAACTTCCTTTGCATTTCTTTCACATAGGCAAAGGAAGGACATATGCTTTAAAATCAGTAACAAAACCAACAAAATGCTTGACGAGTTTGTTGTTATTGTAGCAGGATGTGAATTTGTTTATTGAACACCTGAGCAGAGGGAATGGAAAGATCTTGACGTGACTGCTATTGGGGGCTGTTGTTCCAGGTATTTAGTAGCACAACAGATGACTCTCTAATCCCATGTGGGGTGTTTTATTTATGTTTATACTTGAAACATGACCCTTTTATTAAAATTGGAATTAGATAACTCATACGACTAAAGCTCAGACAGATTATGTTGTATTGACTAGCAGGGTATTTAGATACTGCAACTTTGCAACTTCAGCTCATTGCAGTTCAAGTCATTAAAGACAAGCGCTAAGAATCTAAACTAGGTTCCAAGTTTTGGACAAATATTTTTATAAACATTGCAAAATAAAAAACAGAGTTAATGATGTTTTATCAATATTTAATTACTTATGGGCCACAGAAAGTACCATCCTTTCTCACATATCTCAAAACTAGAAAGATTATACAACTGACCTCTTGTTAATCTACTTATGTTGTGCCCTCTTACAGAAGCAGGTTGTTTTGTCTACATTTGTCTCATGATAATGTAAGATAAGACTGTTGGTTATACAATAATTCTGTTTTTTAAAATTCTACTGAAATAGAATGACTGTTTTTGAGTTCAAGATGGAAGAAGAATCTATTCATATTTTTTCATTTATTAGTCTCTTAAAGCTATTTCCATGTGCAATAATGTATGCTAATAGGAAGTGAAAAATAAATGCAAAATACTTAGGATTGCATAGTAATTCTGTCTATGCTAATTTCTAATTTAAGCAATTCTTTAATTTGTTCTGTTCTCTGCAGATGTTCCCACTGATTTGAATATGATGGCTGGAAGTGTAAGAGACTGTGTGAGGCAACAAAATAAACTAGTCTAGTGTTAACCTAACTATCTGTTGGCCCAGCCCTGGAGGTAAGGAGGTCCATGGAAAGACCATATAGCTCAGATGTTCTCCAGGATTATGGGTCTGGAGTTATAGGTCATACAGGCAGTTCAGATACCCCATACTTGTAGTATAGCCGTGTTCAGGATTTGCTGCTAAGTTTAATAGTTTCCCTGGAGAGTTTAATGATCAGAATTGTTGTTAAAATTTTACAGTGTCAGGTGTTTCATCCCATGATTGCAATGAAGCAAGGGCTGTTCTGTCTGGCTGTTTCAGCTCTTCTCCCTTTTGGCACTGTACTTCACTGGGTTGCAACTCGGTAACTAGCGACCTTTCATCCTAGTGTGTATTTGTGCATGTGTACACACAAGCATAGTTTTGCCACTATATCAGACATTTTTGGCTGCTGGGGAGCTATTATTGAAATATTTTGGAGGGGTTAAGAAAACCACTAAGCATCAAAATGATCGACCCGTGATCAGAAAAAAATATACAGTGCCAAAGACAGGGAAGAAGGAATTGTATCAAAAAAATAGCTGGGGACAAAAGAGATGACAACAATCTCAGCTGACCTTAAGAGTACATATCCATAGATAATATGCTGATTAACTGGAAATTCATATAGTGAGAATGAAGTGATATCTGTATCGTTTCTCTAATGCTAGGAAAAGATTAAGTTACAGCCACATTATTTCTCTATTAAACAATTGAAGAAATCAGCCACTTTGCCCTTCTGTTTTTAAGGGAGAAAAATCCTTACTAAAAGAAACTTTGCTTAAAAGTAGGGTTTGGAAGTCCTTAACACAAATATCACTGCACTGAAAACCCTCCTATGTTAGAGCAGTCCTGCTGGATGGAGATTGTAAACAGAAGCTAAGATCTCACACAAACACCACGTATCTGTTGCAGATCCCCAAATAGTGCAAGATACAGCCTGGATTCATCCCACTGAATGGTAGGCCCTTAAACAAAGAAAAAGTTAGTGTAGTATAGATGCCTATGGTGCCTTAGAAGGAAATGGAGAGAAACAAAAGGAAATTGAACCACCTCAGATGTGAATTATGTGGAGAAACTGGTCAGCCCCAAAATGCCTTTTGGTTTTCTCCTGAAGAGGGTCCTGGGTACCTTGCACAGGCAGATAGAGGGGATGTGTACTAATTCTGGGCCTGATCCTGCTTATCCTGACACCTTCTAGTACCTCATACTAGTCATAGTATCACGGGGAGTATCTATGTGAATTGGAAAATTTAATGCAAGTTCATTGCAGACACTCAGAAGACAGTGCCTGAGAGCCACTTCGCCTACTTTTGATGTGTAGAGCAATCAAATCTCCTCAGGCACCTTGTGTAGTCAATGGCAAAAACTGGCTGAAATCCACTTCACCCACTTTAAATGACTTTGCTATGTCTTCCTAGAAGACCCTCTCTCCTTCATGGATAAAAAAAAAAGGAGTCCAGACAACTCATTCAGATCTGGGTGTGGGTATATTTGACCAGAGAAATCCCACTCATGATGTTGAAACAACAAAAAACAATGCAATACTAAAAAGGTCCAGCATTCAAAACACTCAATAGAAAACCATGCAAATTTATAGTCTTTTGTGTATGAAATCTTCACCCTTTTTCTTCCCATTAACACACTTTTTCTTGTCCTTTACTAGCTGTGCCTTATTGGCATTTAGTGTCAGAGTATGAGGCAGTTTTCAGCAGGTACGTGTTAAATGCTTTCAGAAATAGATAAAGGATATGCCTAATATCTAATAATTAATTATTCAGGTCCTGAATGAGCATCATATCCTCTGATGTCCCTGCTTAAGGGGCCCCTGGAATGAATGACTTCCAGCTAGGAGAAGTTTAGTGCGGTTCCTAAGGACCTAACATGGGGTACAATCCCATTTCATCTCAGCAGGAAGTACTTAAGAATAAGAGTAATGGCATTCCCATGCAGCCATGACCTGGATGCGCAAATGTGCAGGGTATTAATCCTGAATGCTCAGCCACAAGGTGGAGGACCCCCCTAATTTGTTAAGTTTGTTCAAGCCTCTGGCCCCCATCTGCAGCCACCACTTCAGGCTAACATTTGGTAAAATCAAGCAAAATGGAAAGGAAAATAGCAAGAACAGATATTGGAAAGATGGAAATGTACAAAGGCAAGATAACTTATGTTAAAATATTAAAGGTGTAGAGCTAGGAGGGTAGGGTTATTTAAGATCAGGAAATCATGTGAAGCATTTGACCTTTTTGTATTCTTCAGCCAATTTTTTTGGTTCCAGGTAACTGAATGTTTATTTTTAGTTTTATAAAAAACTTCTCATTTGTCTTTCAATTTTATTTTTTTTTTTAAATTATAAGTAGCTTCCATTTTGGAAAAAATGATAATTTCAAACTGGAAAAGAATCCATTGTCTTCATTTAAATAAGACCTTTTCATGTAACAGCAATTTCTCAGAAATTACAAAAAGAACTATGTCTGTATACAATGTTGGTTTGACCAAAGAGAGTTAACTTCCTCAAGCACAAATTAGAAGTATTGGGTTTTTTTTTTTCTGAGAAACATGGAGGGCACCAGTTTCTGATTAACTGCCTGGGATTCTTTTGGAGGAAATCTGTATAAATATTTTGGTTGGATCCTCCATCAAAACTCAGTGGAAGAGGTTGTAGTTGCTTGGCTTAGATTTCTTGGCATTCATTTTTTAGCTAGAGGTTTCTTTGCTGGTGAAATTTGGTGAATATTTAACAACTTTGATGAATATTTGACAACTCTAAATAGTTACTAATAGTCAATATGAATACCACCACATGACAGGATTCCTTGCTGGCTAGGTTTCAGAAGTGCTGGCTCCAAAGAAATCTTTTTGATAGGACATTAATTATTAGATGTGCTCTACTCTCCAAGACTATTGTCAATATTGCTTAATGGTCAGTGCTGTAGGGTAAACTTGGGAAGATACCATTTAATCATTTCAAAGTGGGGCAGTACAGCATTTCCCCTCTCCTCAAATATATACCAGATACAAGTAAATTTACCCACTTTCCCATTTACTGTTAGTCAGCTTCCTTAATGCAAGAAGTTTTCTCTCTTACGGTCCTGAGAGTGTATGCAAAGTTGTAAACTCTCCACAGCTGTCATTACATTAAAATCCTTCATGAGTATTTGCCTTATTATCAGATAAAAATGATGCAGAGTGTTAAAATTGAAGTGTGTACATTTTGCTGTAATTTTCTCACTTTGTTGAGTTCCCTGCCAGCTTCTGTCAGCAGTGGTAATAAGCATATGTTCATAGCTGGTATCACTGACTTTCTGGGCTGGGCCATATAATTTTCTAATTCTTTCTCGGTTTTGCTTTGTGTTTCCAAACAGTCTCAGTGTTCAGAACCAGCTTCCAGTTTTCAGTGCTGTTGTTCTTGCTAGACAATCTGCAGATGTTCCTCTACCTGACATCTATGGATTGGTTTCCTTAGGCAGAATTCATTGAGACAAAGAGGAAGATTTTCATGGATCCCAGGAGACTGGGAACAAGCCTTTAACTCCTCATACTTAATTGCTGTATTGTGCTATGATTATAGAATGAAGCCTTCTATGCAAAGGACTGGTTGGGTTGGTTTTTTTCTGATTTTAATTAGCACCTAGATTTTCTAAAAGGAACAAATTAAACAGTAAGAGGCCTTTATGGTATACTTTATAATATTACTGAGAACTGAAAAAATATTAAGCAGAATTCAGTTGGTGACACCCAGCTGAAAAACATGCAAAACATTCTTTACCTGAATCTCATCTCTTGTAAGTTTAATTTTTTGCAGGAGATTTCTTGTTTCCAAAACCTGGAAGGACTGGAATACTAATAACTTTTTCACTAATACTTAAGTGCTTTGGACTTTGCAGAAATCTGTAGATTAGTGGCAAAATTGCATAGTTGTCCATCCTTCCAAAACCTCACCTGTTTTGATAATAATGTGGAAGAATAGATTAGTTTCAGTACATAGAGCTTGTTAACTAACACAAATGTTCTACATACATATATGTAAAGCTCTTCAGTCCTTCCTTAAATCATCTTGATTTACCTTTGAACCTTAGGAATGCAAATGAAAGTGATAGAAACAAAGGTTAACTCATTGAGTGCAGGCTAAATGCACAGAAGTTTAAATGGATTTTACAGATGCAATTTGTTTAAACTGTTGCAACTTTCCTAATAAACGGAATGCTTATGATTCACATTTTCTGAATCTAGACAGATCCACTCAGCCATGTTGTGTGGGAGGAGAATTCTCTGCAACAATACATTGTGGAGGAATAATCTGTTACTTCAAAATGGAGTATTAAATCTTCATCATTATTGTATTACTCTCTTCTGTTCAAGAATGGTTTGTTGAGAAATTACCTGGCATTATAAAATGGAAAAAAATGAGAATAGATGAGAAAGCTCACCAAAGGCATTTCCACACCAAAGCTCCCAGCTTTTGCTGTCCAGCCAGAGCAATGCAGAACTGGAGTTGGGTCTTAAGTTCCCTTTACAATTTACCTGACAGAGGGATCCTCAGAAATCTCCTCACCAGTAAACATCGAGGATACATTGAGGTGAAATGCAGAGGAAAGGGGTGTAGTTTAGTCACCTAATGTGGACGGACACAGCAGAGCTAGAAAGGGACCTGACGCTGGTCTGAATCCTCAGCTCTCAACCTTCCTGTGGAACTGAATGCCAAAGGAAAGGGATGATGATACTGAATGCCACACAGGCCTCTGGTGTGAACAGTGAGGTCTAATTCCCTGCTTGAAGGACAGGTTTGAACCTGTGTCCCTCACATTAGTAGGGAGCATACACTGAGCTTTGGGTCTTGTTTGCTAACTTCAGTGTTTTCTGAGACTGGTAATTTTGCTTTGTAGCCTCTTGGGACATGGACAAATATGCGCTCCCACCAGCTCAGAGACCCTTTTCTATTCCCAATGTCAATGTAAACTGCATATATTTATCTACAGGAATTTAAGTATCTAAAAGGTTTAGTGATTAGGGAGCAGTTCTGAAGTTGTCAGTGGCACTGAATTGGAAGACTTGAACAGAATAAAACGCCTAAGCCCAAGGTAGTTTGTTTGATTTTTTTTTTTCACTTTATTTTCAAATCTCTTGCCACAGTTCATTGCAAAAGAAGGCACTCTGTAAA
Organism: Anarhynchus alexandrinus; assembly: GCA_008711295.1. NCBI lineage: Eukaryota > Metazoa > Chordata > Aves > Charadriiformes > Charadriidae > Anarhynchus > Anarhynchus alexandrinus. The sequence continues at coordinate 407,119 of VUYV01000036.1, read as the reverse complement.
AACAAACCAAAAAAATCCCCAACAAGCCAAGCTTGATTATCTTTCCACTTCAAGATCATCCTATAAACCTGGCACGTTATTGTGAGGATTTTTTTCCCCTCTGGCTCCAGAAGCCCTGACAGAAATGTAGGAAATAACAAGCTCACAAAACTTTCCAACTCCCGTAAAGGTTTTGTTGTTGTCAAAGGGCACATAAAACTCAGAGTGAGATAAGAATTGAACAAACAATTGTCATTTCTTAGAACAACTCTTGGCACGATTAGCCAAGCAGAGAAAGTGGAAGACTGAAATAAAAGATTAAAGAAAATATTTATACAGTTCTAATACATGTCAAAGTTACTGTTACAATTAAATAGAAAATGAAAACAATGTCACAGCATAATCAAAACAAATATGTCACCAAATCTGCAGGTTGTAGTGTTATAGGACTCTTTCTACTAGAAATGTCAGCAAAAGTGAAATTCAGGCTGCACCACAGCTGGGTGTGCTTAAGCACAGCCTAACATATATACATAATGGAAATCTGGTGCTCACTTAAATAATTAAGTAAGGATCTAGACTCGCTGCCACCAAATTGGCCTTGGCTTACTAGAAATCACTTTGTATTGCACTTACACCTGGGTTTTCAGAAATGCTTGGCATTGACATTGGCTTAGGTCTACTCCTGTTGCAGTAAATAGAATTTTAACCTCTAGCTGCTAACAGAAACATAAAGTGAACTTGTACTGCTCAGACAAGTAGTTCGCATGTGGTACCATGTTTGTAACACTGGTCACTAGTGAATGTTTATGGGAAAAGTGGCAAAAATAGGATAGCTCGTCAGCGTCTATCCATCAAAGATTTAGTGATATCCTACCACAGAGATTGCATCCTGACCATTGCATCAAATAGCCTATCTTCCATTAATTTGGGAGATCTGATATTTAAATTGTTAATATAGCTGGACTTCACAGAATCCTGCAGTGATATCTTTCATAGTTCCACCTGACCATATGGGAAAAAACACATCCTTGTTTGAAAATGATGCCCGATAATTTAAATGGATGTCACCAGTTCTTGTATCACCAAGCGAAAGAGTGAGTCTGCACAGGATATTCAAAATGGCTCACTCAATCTGGAGCCCTGGCTTCGGATTTGGTGAATCCTAGAGCTGGATTCCTGCATAATGCTGCTTTTTTTTTCTTTGGTTCTTTATTTCTTTCTAATAATTCAGATTTTTTTCCCTTGTCTTTTTTATCACTTCTGAGCTGTCTGACAACTGTGTCTCCCAGACTTTCTTCTTGAATAACAATAATAAAGAAAAATCCCTCACCATGCACATATTTAGCGATTTTTCTGCAGTCATTCTTTTGCATTTATTTATACTGAATTTCATTTGTCATTCTTATCATCCCACATCCAGTGTTATGAAATCTTCCTGTAACTCTTTGCAAAGGGCTTCATATTAAAGTGCCCTAAAGATCATTGCAGCATTATCAGCAAAATGAGAGAAAAGTTAAATAAACCTAATGACTGTGAGGTGATCTCAGTATTGGGTATTCTGGGGGTTGGGAGCTGCACCTGGCAGTAGCTTCCTGATGCAAAATGCAAAGATTTTTCCTCTCTGAATGTTTTTCAACTAATAAAANAAAAAAAAAAAAAAAAAGAGGGGGGGGGGGGGGGAGAAGGAGTTTGATTATAAAGGTTTTGTGACCCAAAGTGGAACAGTGTTCTGTTTTGTTTATTGAACCGAACAGTTCCCTATGAGGCACTTGTGCATTTCAGGCAAAGCTAAATTCATGTCAGATGCAAACAAAATTGGACTGTCAAAATGATTAATTTTGCTTGGGTCACTGTCTTTTTGAACTGCTAAAATGGTGAGCTGAAATATTTAACTTTTTTATTCAGGGTGAAATTAAACACAAATATATTAAAATTACCCAAAGAGGCAAATTTTGTGCTTTTTTTCTCAGCTTTCTTCCTGGGTTACTAACTGATGTTTCAGACTGAACACTGCATCCTCAACACTGCCTTTCATCAGGGAGATCAGAAAAATTATCAGCATCCTTTGTTTGGAACCTCTTGCAGCACCTTTTTTAAAAAATTTGGAATTCTGAATTATGTCCTCTGCAATTGTGGGAAGGTGTACCTGTCACTGCCGAGTTGCTGAGCTGACAAAAGGTGAGAGAGGAGAGACAGAGGAAGGTTAAGTCCAGGTACTGTCATTATACAGCCAAATTGTGTCTGAGACTGCAGTACTATCTCCAGTACAGGACTGACTCAAAAAGAGGTTAAGAGAAAAATCAGAAAAGAGATTTAATTTTTTAAAAAAATGAGAATATTTCTGCAGTATAAAAGCAACTTGACACCACAGAACATATCAAACTACAGGGAAAACAGTTTTGTGTTAAATCTGAGAGCAATATTCGCATTAGACTTTTTCTGATATCCAGATGATGGTACTTTTGTATGCGTTAGGGTGTGGTAAAAGTGGAGGGGAAATATTTGCTGCCAAAGAAGTCATGATTCTGTTTCCTTCTGGCAGAATAATTATTCTGCAAGACAATGCCATTATCCCTATTGCATTTAATATGGCCAATTTTCTCTTGAACTGATTGAAAAAAAAAAAGAAAAAGTTTACTTGTATAAGTGTGGTTGAAATTGGTACAAGAGTGCTGTGTTGTGACTGGCAAATAAATGGATGATAAACAGGCATCATGCAAGAACAAACATATGTAAGATCTCAGTTGGTGGCAGATGCTTTGTCTCATTCTGTTGACAGCAGTGTCTTGATGTGACCTGTTCTATTGTAGTCAGCAGTAACCACGGGGTTTGAAAATGGCTCTGGAAAACTATGGGATTTGTATGTACATCAGTTTCCTGGGCTGGTATTTGAATGCTGAGAAACATAAGTATATACAAACATCATGTATATAGTGAGAAATAGACACTGTACATGAAGTTCAAGGTAAGTCCATGATGCACATACATAAGTTAATTCAACTTAGATGTAAATAGATGTGGATATAGTTATTTGACCAGAGTAGAAGCTGGGGAGTATTTTAGCCTTTTTAAAACCTAACTTTTACAGATCTGCAGATAACCATACTGTAGGGATTTTTAAATACCTAAACTGTGGATAAGAATTGGGCAAAACCTTTTCCCACTAGCTCTTAATGCTTTACTGCTGGGTTTTTTTGATGGTTTTGGGGTTGGTTGTGTGGTTTTTTTTCTTCCCAGTGGGTTTTTCTCAGGACAAAGTGTAAAAAAAGGAGGAATCAGAAAACTTGAAATGAGTTCTTATTACTCATTTAGGCAGAGTTAACCAATGTTTACATTCACAGGTATGCATCTGATATTGTGACCACAGAACTTTTAAATATTTTTACTTACTTTTCAGAAACTGTACCCTGAATATGAAAATATTCACAATTAATATACTTCATCTTATGTTAGTGTCTCATAAAATCTGTGCATAACTAATATTTTGCTAATCTTCTTTTACTGGGATTCAAAGGACTTTTTTCTTTCTACTCACCCTAGGTTTTGATTGTAGTTCATATGATCTGTATAAACACCGCCTTTTCTGTTTTTTGCTGATGTTAAAAAACAGAAATTNCTTTTTTCTTTCTAGTCACCCTAGGTTTTGATTGTAGTTCATATGATCCGTATAAACACCGCCTCTTCTGTTTTTTTGCTGATGTTAAAAACCAGAAATTCAAATAAAAGGTCCTGTCAAAATTACCCAGTTTCACCTAATCTTGTGAAAAATCCAGAGATTTTGCATGGTATCCATTCAAAGCCACAAATCAGGACCGCTTTCCTCAGCACTATGCTTCATAATACAAAAATGCTTGTGAAGTTCAGCAAAGCTTTCGAAGAACCCAGGCTGAGTTTTGGATTTTAATAGAATTAAAAACCAGATGTTTCATATGATTTGGAGTTTTGCAGTGAAAACTTTGCCCAGCTCTTATTCACAGCTAAATGAGGCAACATTTACTAAGACAACGGTATTTTGTGAAGGTTGGGGTTGTTTTTTTTTTCCATTTCTCTTAACAAGGTGGACTTTGAAGATTCTTTATCAGAAAATTGATTTTTATCAACCCATAAAATAAAGAGAAAATGATAGAGATTGACTGGTCTCGTGTAATCCCAGTTTTATGCCACTGTGAATGCATTGTGTGCTGCAAGTGGAATAGAAAATTGCAGTGGAGATTTGAGCTGATATCCCATAGTCTGCAGAAGCTTTTCTAGCCTCCTGTCTCACTTCAGACTGACCGCATTCCATTTCACCTTCTACTTTTTTCTACATCTGAGTTGCTCCTTTGCACTCCTTTCAAACGAATGAGTTACAAATACTGTTGTCACACTCAGCTTATGCAACATTGTATGTGGCTGCCTAAATAGAACAAAACACAATTTTTCCTTAGCCGGCACATACTCTTTAAACATTACTGAGGTCTTATTACACCAATCATTCACAGACAATTGTTGGCACTACTAACTCATAACACCTCCCACAATACAAACTGCGACATGGGGCGTTCCTTACTCTGTCTTAGGACTGCGTTGTGTTAAGGGAAACACTCCAGAAAATATTCTTCCAAAGGCATGTATCACGTTGTTGAAGCAGAGCTCACTTTTTCTTGAATGTTTGTAGGGTGGAATGGGTTGAGAATTGCTGTGACTTATATGTGCACTAAGGTTCTCTAGGTAGAAAAATGCAAAACCGCTTAATTGTATAGTTACTTTGACGTTTGGTTTTCACATTTTGCCATTTATTTTTGTCCAGTCTTCCCCAGAATTTGCCATCTAGACACTGAGAAGCTCATTCCTACAGAAACAACCCAAAAGGGTAAAATTAGGGTAAAAGAAAGGGGAAAACATGGAGGCAGCGATGCTTTAGTGATGAAACAAGTTAATCACCACAAGGTCACGTTTTGATGCTGGACATGTTAGGTGTAGATATAAACCAGAAGAATGTCCACAGAGCTTTTAAAATGGAATAGGAAGGCTAGAAGTGGAAAGGGTAGGGGGAAAAAAGGAAAGGAAGTTTTCTGAGAGCTCTAGGAAAAGCATTAATTAACTCCTTAAAATTGGGAGTTAGATAAGAGTATCTCCAAAATAATTCTATGATTCTATGTGATGTTAAATTTCTAAAAGGAATTTATTAAAGAATTAAAGAACAGCCTGAAGCTTAAAGAAACCCCAGCAGCCTGCTAATCCATACTTTTTAAGTCACCGGGAGCAACAAGTTCAAGCATATCTAAGAGGAAAAATACAAGTTTAGTTGGAAACAGCAGACAGAATAGCTTAGAAGTGCTTATCAGGTGGCACATAGCCACTTGATTTCGACCCAGCAAATGAGATTTAAATGATAAAATAAATAGCAAGGATTAAAGGAATATCAGACCTTTGAGAGGGCCAGTAACAGCCCTGAAACACTCATTCCCTTTGACAACAAGAAAAGTTCAGCATTTACAGACTTGCACTCAAACGCCAGACATCCTTTAGATGAGTCCAATTCTGAATATATGGATCTGTCCACTGAAAAGACAGGTTAAAAAAGACGGCTTCTTTTTTACCATGGAAAAATTAAAGGCCAAAAGATATTTTATAGCGTTGCCCAAGTAAGTCAAATAGTTATGAAAAGCACACACATGAATGCCCATGATCTCATAGTAAAAATATATGTTTCTTATGCTGGGCAATACAGTTATGTGAAAAACACCTGCCAGCCAAGCTCAGTCTACCAGTCACTTATTCCAGCACTTTGCAGGAGGGAAAAAGTAAAAAAACCCAACATCCCAAACCAAGAAAAAAAAAGAAACCCCAGAAAGAAAAGAGAATTCAGCGGTTAAAACTAAATGCAAGCAGTTGAAGATAGAGGCCTTTCACAAAAAATATCTACTGAACAAATACATAAGATCACCGAAATAGCTTTGCTCAAAAAGAGATTTTTTTCATCTGATCTGAAAGGAAAATAACTACTTGGCAAACTTCTTATATATGGCTAAATGTCCTTACAGTTAAAGGCAAACAGAAAGAACTGTTTAGTAATAACTGCAGCTCTACTTTCCAGTGATGTGACTTACTCTTCCAAGTACTTTGTTTGCCTTTTTCTAAACCTGACATTTTTAAAATATAATCTTGGAAATTCAGTCGTTTCAATACTGGACTTCAACTATAATCAATATATATATACAGGCTCTGGGTCAATACCCCTAGGAAGAAGATATTTTTTTCAGAATGAAAGTTGTGGGTTTTTTTGTTTTATTTTTTCAGAAAGCAAGTATTTCTCTGTGGAGGAAGAAATGGGAAAAACAAGCATTGCTTTGGAAACACCATTTTTTAAGGCAACTTTACTAAAGTCTTCTCAACTATAGTTTACGTGATGCTGTATTGTCTGCTTTCCTTGTCTTCTGGTTTTTCCTCTATTTTTTTTTTTCATAATGAGCTACCTTCTTATGTGTACACTTTTGAGTCTTCTCACTGTAAGTGTCTAAGCTTTAAAGGCAAGATACCAACATGAAAAATGACGAATATAGTCATTATGAAAATGTTGCTGCTGTTGAAAAGTCATATTTCACACAAGACTTTTTTGAAAAAAAAAAAAAAAAAAGTATTTTTTTAAAAAAATTATTTAATGATAATAATGTTGCTGTAAAATATTCACGTCTCTATGGGGCCTGTGAGTTTTAATGAGCTTCTGCATAGGAGATGCAGTTTTGGTAATTTAAAATCTACTAGCCAATTTAAGCAGGAATTTGCCAAACAACTTTTGAAGAGGCCTGGAGTGCAGACTCACAGAGCTTCTGTACAAGAATTCACTGTTTCTTACTCTAGCAGTTCAGTTGTTGCAACAGCTATCTAAAATAATGTAGATACAAACCCAACTACTTGTGCCTGAGTAGATCTGAACTTCCAGCTCGTTTGAGAATGGCCTAGTACCAAGCCAGAGTGGAGGTGTGAATCTGCAGTCTTTGCTTTGTGTAGGTAAGGAAATGCTCTCTGGACCGGGAATGGGAAGCCAGGTGTCACACCTCCCTGGTGGTGTCCTAGCCCACAGGCTGACAGTCAGACCCCTCTTATGGAGAAAGTACCTCATTGGAAAGTGGGCCAGTTCCAGGTAGAGAGCCTCATGCTAAGAACATTTACCCAAGAAAACAGAAATCTTGGGTGCCTTCCTCCTCAAAACAAGGTGTTTGAGCTTAAAGCATCTTTTAAATGTCCCCTCTGTTTCTTCACTTAAATCATTGCATTTTGTGTAAAATTCTGAAATATTCAGTGAATGAAGAATTAGAATAAAGATTTGGCAAGTTGAGTACTTAAGAGATGGGATACTTGGGTTCAGGCACACAAGGCAGGTCGGTACCAACAGGAAATAACAAGAGACCTCCACTGGAGAATTTCAAGGTATTTAAGGGGTTTAGGTGAGTGGGTATTCATTTCTTGGGGAAAAAAATATCAGAGTATTTAACAAGGTTGACTAGAACCAAAGAAGTCCAGAGAAGTGAGGGTTTTTGCGTTTGATCAAACTACAAGGCTGTAATACTTCCTCTTTTACAAATATCAATACCACAGTTTTCTCACTTAGGAGAGTGAAAAGTGTATTGTATAACTAATCATTTCACAATCCGTTCCTGGTCCTGACTGATCCTCATGACTGCGGGAACATCTTGGCACCTTTCACAGGTGGGGTGTTTGTGTGAGACCCAGAGCACATTGTTACACCAGGTCTGAGCCCGGTGGCTGAACATGTGTTGAGCAAGTTCCTCTCTGCCGTGGGCCTGGCCAGGTTACGTGTTGCAACCAATCTTGCTGACATTGCTATGCAAGTAGCATGTACCAGTCTGTATTTTTTTTAGAAGAAGAAAATGCAATTTCTATTATAAACAGACCTTTCTGGGACTAGACGTGGTTTCATTTTAATTATAAGTTCAATCATTGTTGATTTTTTTTTTTCCCCTCCCCTGGCCTGTCTCTGTGATTACCTCTGTGGTAAAAAGGAGTCCTACCAGCTAATGTGTTGGCTGCGGACATGAACATTTATAGGAATTGAATAAGAGATCAGGTAAGAGGTGGTTAAAAAACTATGGTAGCTGAACTATGGGATTCCTTCCAGCCTTCTCCAACAAATTTGCATCGCAACAATTATTTTTATACCGGGTCAGGAAGATTTCAGTGAAATCTGAGAGTTTGTTAAAACTCAAAAATTATACTCTGACTGTTCATGAATCCTTCAGTCACATAGGAAAGGCTTTTAGGGAGCTCTTCTTGTTTGCTCTCCTTCATCCCCCAGCTCCCAGGTGCCCAAGAAACAACGACCACAGGACCCCAGCACTACTAGAGAGGGGGGTTTTGTGCAGGCTACTCTGGAGTCCATGTCTTCCCAGGACCCCTTTTTTGGTGCGGTCCCACAGCTTATCCCATAAAACTGGGGCAAAGTTCATTACTCCTTTCACCAAAAATTTCAGAAATTTGGGACTATGTTCTGTATCAGAATATTTGAAAATATCAGAAACCGCTATTGAAGAGAACCTTTATAAGTGCATCTCTGGTTCTTGTGTCTCTGAGCTCCTGTAAGTCATTCAGGGCTCTAGTTCAGGGGTCCTCCAACCTCATAACTTCAAATGAAGTCATGGGAAACTTAAGGTGATTGAAAATCAGGCTCAAAGCGGAATGACTCATGGTGACAATTATTTTGATTTGCTCAGAAGCCCATTAATTTTCAGCAGTATTGAAAAAAGTTTAAGCTAGAATGTGCAAAATGTATTTCTCATAAGTTTGGAAAGAAATTCCACACAACTTTTGCATCTAAGAAATACTACAGCAAGTCTTTTGGGATCTACTGGAGGATCAATCAGTAGAAGGCAGTGTGTGCATCTTTGTGCACAGGTGTGAGAAAGAGAGCTGTGACTAAATGACTGAAAATATTCCCCAGAAGGACACTTATTACAACGCGTGTGTATATTGGCTCCTGTAGAATGTGGTAGGTGTTAAAATGAAGTAATTATCCAAAAATCTGATATAATTGCTTTTTCACAATGAACCACTGAACAGTGTGTCATGAGCCCCAAAGACTCAAAAGTGAGCATAGGGATGCGGTGGGTTTGTTAGTAGTCAGCAGCTCAGTCCCTCCAGCAGGGAAGGCATCAGAAGCAGCTGAAAGGATCACGTCAGGAAGAGAAAAGCTGGCTGCCTTTAAGTGCTTGTAATGGCTCCGTCTCTCCAGGGCTGGAAGTGGCTGTTTGCACCTGCAACCAGCGTGTACAGCTGCTTCTTCCTCACCCAGCCTGGAGGAGCTAAGCTGCTGTTGGACGAGGGCTGGATGAAGACAGATGTGCTACAAGGGAGCTTGTCTTTGACACAGTTCAAGAATGCTGTTACACAGCTCCTGCTTTGGACCCCCAGGAGCTCTGGCTGTGGGTTCCTAAATTCTCTGTCCAGTCTGGAAATCAATAATTCCCAAAGTAAGAAGCTGTGAGTGGGCTTTTTAGCTAGCTGGAAATGCAGCTTCAGTAGGGCACCCTAGAAGTGGGACTGGTCTGGAAGTGAGATTGCAGCCAGACAGCTTGGAGCTCAAGCCCTTAGCTAGTAGCAGTAGTCCTTGAAGGAATGTTATAAATCCTGAGAGTTCTCACACATGGGAATTTTTTCCTGCTAGCTGTTCATCATTTGGGTTTAATATTTTCTGTCTTTTTTTTAATGTTTAACAACATCCAATTTAGCATAATTTTAAAAAGCATAACTGCCTTCTCAGGAGAGCCTTCTGCCTGGACTGCCTCCATATGACATGACACTGCCCTGCAGATGCAGTATTTGTTTTCTATAAGATGTGTCACCAACAAATTAATGCAAGTATTGCATGAAGACCTTGAGAATTAAAGCAAAATTAAATCTCCACTCTTGCCAATCCTGTTTATATGAGCTAATTTGAGACAGTAAATGAATGAGAAAAAATCCTACCAAAAAAATCCTCTGGCATTTACTTAAGAGACCTACATGGAAGCAACCTGGCTTTCTAGCAATAAAGAACTTAAGAAGCAAATATAGTTTTTCAATTCTTTTACATCCTTACAGGACCAATTATTTTGGTTGTCACCTTGGAATGAAAGAGCTGTCATTTCTTTTTTTCAGTGAACTAAAAAACTGTTGAGTTTCCATGTGCAACTATGTAACTGTTGTGCTTTAGTTTTCTGTGTGTTGCACCTTTACTTCTGAAAGTGCTATGCTGTCATCAAACACACACAGCTGGGAAAAAGAACAAGAACAGAAATAAAAAATATCCAGATACTGTTCACTGCAAACTATTGGAAAGCAGCATACCAGAGACGCGCTCTCTTGGGGAGCACTGGACTGCCTTTTCCTCTCAGGCTAAAATTAAAGTTAATTCGTGATGAAAGTGCGGTTATTTTTGTGCACAGATAAACGTAACACCCAACCTCTCACAGGATTTCACCTGAAGCATCGGCAGGGCAGTGCCGTGTCACATGGAGGCAGCTGGACATTCAGACCAAGGAGAAATGGCAGGTAGCATCGTTGCGTGGAGTAAGCAGCCACCAAGCAAACCAAGAGATACTTGGGGGCAAGGGATATGAGAGAAGAGATGCTGAGTAGGATGAAGCTGGTGCTATGCCAGCCCAGCCAGCAGAGGTGACAAGCCGAGCTCCCGGTGTGGGAGGGGGAGCTGCAGCAGGACTCACCCAACCCCGCTGCGGCTCTGCAATATGCCGGTGGTGGTCGTGCTTGCTTCAGGCTATTCTCAGCCTGCACAGGCCTTGGGACTTCCAGTAACCAATGCAGAAGAGTCAGAAAGGTCTCTCTCAGCACTCAGCCAGACTGGGTTTGGGTAAAGTCCAAAGGTTTCTATAAAGAAAACTTTGGGCAGCTTTGTAATCTATTTTACATAGGTTTTCAACTGTATATGATAAGCAAAAGATAAACTTAATACGATAAACATGAGTTCATTTTCTTACCTTGTTGCTGTGCAGGAAAAGAACAGGTATTTAGGAGTCATGTCTTGCGGTCTTGTGGTCTTCTGGAAACATCAAATTGTTTACTGCAATGCCTCTTCATCTTTGCCGCTGGTTCAATGATCTCTGATTTGCTTCTCTTTACAAATTAAAATGTTTGTTGTGTATATTATTGTATGAAAATTCTTTATTCCGAGGTGTCATCTGTGAACTTTTAAGTAACCAAGTAATAACAACAATCTCACCTTAGTCTTTAGCAACAAATTGAGAAATCGTTTTCATTGACACTTCTTGGCTTCACAATGAGGTAGTGCAGCTTTTCAAAGGGAGCTGGTTCTGGCATTGACTGTTGTTTAAGGAAGTGCAGTTACTCTTCGTGGAGATTGTTGACGCGACTTGCCTAGTTTTCTGCGGATTCAAAGGTGATTTGTTTTACAGATATTTTACTTCTGAATACTGGATTTTGAACGTCAATATATTACAAAATGACCTAATTTTTAAAAAAGCCATAGTGAGTACTAGTCCATTTGAAAATATTTTTACTATTGCTGGAGCATGTCCAGAGGAGAGCCACGAGGATGATCCGAGGGCTGGAGCACCTCTCTTATGAGGAGAGGCTGAAAGAGTTGGGGCTGTTCAGCCTGGAGAAGAGAAGGTTCCAGGGACATCTTATTGCGGCCTTCCAGAACCTAAAGGGGGCCTACAGGAGAGCTGGGGAAGGACTTTTTACTAGGGCATGTAGCGATAGGATGAGGGGAAATGGCTTCAAACTGGAAGAGGGCAAGTTTAGATTGAACATTAGGAAGAAGTTTTTCACTTTTAGGGTGGTGAAACACTGGAACAGGTTGCCCAGAGAGGTTGTTGAGGCCCCATCCCTGGAGGTGTTGAAGGCCAGGCTGGATGTGGCCTTGGGCAGCCTGGTCTAGTGGGAGGTGTCCCTGCCTATGGCAGGGGGGTTGGAACTCGATGATCTTCAAGGTCCTTTCCAACCTAAACCATTCTATGATTCTATGATTCTATGATTCTATGATTTACATGTTAACATCTGCCATATGTGAAACTATAGTTGCAGATAAATAACAGTGCAGCATGACAAACCTGACATGAACCTTTCACTGGCCCTGCACCCTTCTTACTTCTCAAAACTAGCTTCGCAAGATGCATACTAAGGTGCTTTACAGAGAAGTGATGGGACACTACATAGCCAAGAGCAAAATCTCAAGCTGTTAATTTTACATGGCGATTGTCACCAACATCCATCTGGAGGTGGATGGAGATACTATATCTCTAACTGTGGACTGCTGATTATGTAGTGTGTTGTTGAACAACCATATTCACATCAAAAAGGGGAACTATTCATGGCCAGGAACCAATCACAGTCACTGCAGTACTTTCATGGGCAGTGTGCTATGGCATTTGAGTGTTGATGAACACTTACTAGTTAAGAAGTGAGTGGCAAATGAATATGCATGTCCCATCATGCAGTCATATGACAATCATCGTAACAAGCCATCATGAAGCCAGCTCTGGGCATGGCTGCTGGAATCAGAATGGCCCTTTGATGGTTTTCTGGTTTTCAGGCTTGCTCTGGTCACCTGCAGAGTAGAAAAACATGTGAAAAATATCCTAGAAATGCCCCTCTAAATTCCCAAGTTTAGTAGGATTCCCCTTCTGCAGTTGAAGAAAGTGTTAAGAAAATGAAACACTGATGCAGCCTAAGGTATTCAGTGTTAATGAGCAACCCAAAGGCTAAGTGGACAAGTAAGAAATTGTACTGCTTGCTGGGACACAGGGTCTATGCGGAGCACCAAGTGGCACTGGCTCGCAAAGTTCATTTTGGATAATATTTACACTCCCGCTGGTATATATGCTGAAGTACTTGATTAAGGAACAATATAGGAAGTTTGGCTAAGGTCTTTCTCTTAGTGTTATTAAATGTGCAATGAAACCTGCTATGAAAACGGTCAGTCAGATGTTTATCTCTTATCTGCATGTACTCCACAACCTTCATAAACATTTGTGTACTGACTATATGCTCCTTCAAAGGGTGCAGGGAAAACTCTGTAGTGAGCTTTTCCTCATTAGCCATAGCTTTACATCTGAGGGCCTGTTCAAACATCTTGTCCCAGAAGACTCCAGGCCCCTCTTTTGTTTTAGGCAGATAGTGAAGACAGGGTGCCAACCTCAAAAAAAAACTGCTCCTTTGTGGAGCACAACCTGCACATTACCAAGTCCCTGTTCCCAAACTCACATAAGAAGAAAGTTTCTAAGTCTAACCAGTTGCACCCTATCCCCTATTTCATAATCCATCAGAGCAATGCCAGATATATACTGTGCACTGTGCTAATCCTTGCTCTGCAGGTGGGCTGTAGGAAATGAATCACTCTCGAATGCGGAAAGACTAAATGTCAGTTACAGTCGTAAGAAGCTGAAAAGGAAGCCGAGTGTGGGCTGCTGAAACTCTTTGTATGACGTTGTTAAGAAATTAAAAGCAAGAATAAGGTAAACCTTCCATGGTGCTGCGCGCCATGTGTGTGACCACACTGTTGTGTTGGGTGGTGGTGTGGCCATTCAGCTTCTGTTCGGACAAAGATAAAGCATTTGCCATGCTCTACAGGTTGGGACAGGAGTGAAATCTCCACTTCCCTGACACCGACAAGAGAAGCACCAAAGAAAAGTAAATTAACACAAGTCTGTGCCACTACTCAGCACACAGTGGTGTGCTTAGGTGACAGTGGTGGGAAGGGTGACCAGGAGCAGTGGTCTGGTTGAGTTGAGAGAGTTGAGCTGGGACTCAACAAGGATAGATTAAGAGGTGCACATGTGCCAGCTTCTCCCTTGCACCTGCTCAGCACCCCAGCATGGCCCCGTGGAGAGCTGACTTAACTCTAAAAATACAAACAAACCTTCCCCTGTGCAAATATTTCTTACTCCAACCCATCCTGAAGCAGTGAGAACATTTTTTTTTTCATGATCAAAAGCATTATCTTTTCTATGTAAACAGAAGAATAGCAAATTGTGGGGGAAAAAAAATTTCTTTAAAACAGCGAAGCTGAGATTCCTGCACCGAGCACTCTGAATCCTGTGCCTTAGGGGGCGACACACAAAAATACTTCTGAGATGGAGAAACGAGATCAAAACACAAAAAAATATGCTAGTTTAATATTTATATTTTTGTTGAGCTTTCTCACATTTCACATTTAATTATCTACAAGAAAAAGGCCCTGCCTTGCCAAATCTTCTATGTTACAGTAATTAAACTGAGTTCAAATATATTTTCATATTTGTAATTGCAATTTAAGTGAGGCACTGCTGGAAGACACTCATCCAATTTAGAATCTGTTTAACTATTTTTGCCTGACACATTCTATTTCAACCTAACAATTATCCTTTTTTATCTTATTGTACTCTCCCATCGTAGAATTCTCTTTTTTTTTTTCCTTATAGCTGCCACAACTTTCAGCATATTCATGAGCTGAATATTCCTGTGCAAAGCACTGTACAGAGCTCATTTGAGCCACTGGAAATGTTTGCATAGTTAAAATTTCCCTTCTGTGGATTGAATGACTGCTTCACTTGAGCTTTGTCACCTCTGTCTGCTTCAGGCCTCAGTCCGGTGTCAGTCTTACCTCGTTTCTCTCTTCTGCCTCATCCATCAGGAACCACAGACATTGGTAATACCCAACCACGGTGTCATACATAGATACCTGAGCAAGCTGCCATGCTGGAGGCATCCAAGTTGTGACAACACAGAGCTCAGCATGGGCTAATTCACCTTTTAGAGTAACTGCAAGGTAAATCAGTTTGCACTCGTCTCCGTGCTGCTGCCTCCCCTCTGCTTTGACACCAAGATGGCTTTTTCAGAGCAAGCTCAATACCTCCATTCTGCTTTCCAGTATACAATCCAGACAATAACCTTATGCATAACTTGTTAGCTGAAATCTCTTAGAAAATGGTTTATGAAAAACAGACAAGATTTTCTGCTGTTGCCGAATCATTTTCTTTCTATCTGGACTGGCCAGTCGAAACATATGACCGGGTATGATTTCAGGTCTGAATGTATTTTGATGCAGAGCCTGGTCATGTCTGTTCAAGCAGAAAAGGTGCAGGCAACGAGTTCAGATTCAGATCCAAAGTTCAGGTCCAGGATAAGTCTGTAAGGGGTTGTAGACTTTGATGGATGGATGGAATTTATCTCCAACTGTGCATGCAAAAGAGAGATTTTCACTTATTTTCAAGTCTATTGGGTGTCTTAGTGCTGTTTTGTATTACAGAACATTAGAGCAAAAGAAATGACAGGAACATAATAAAAGTGATTAAAAGTTTCTCAGGCTTCTGAGCCTGGTATTATGGGAGGTGGCAACAGTTAAATGTCTCTTCTTATTAAGTATTTTCTCCTTGTCCGCTGGCGGGGAATTTAGTATGGAAAAACTTAATTCTTTGGAGGCCAATTCTAATAAAATGTAGATAATTTGTAATACAGTTTAAAAGTGAATAGAAGTTATGCTAATGATAACTGGCTATGTAAGATATGTGTGTGGGGAGTTTTGTCAAAATAACATCCAGACCACTGCTGAGGCTTTAGCAGCACAATGCAGTGGAAGATGATAACAAAGAGCGTGTGGCACAGACACATCGGGAGGCACATTTGCTTAGGGCAGAATTTATCTGCCCTAACTCAAGCAACTAGAAGATGGATGTCTGAGTCTAAGCAGGCCGTGTAAGTAACGACTGAATTGATGGAGAGAAACACACACTTCCTGGTGGTGATTCAGCTAATCCTAAACTCAAGGTTTTGGATGGTATGATGACTTAGCCTCTGGAACTGCCTGTGTTTTTCCCTTGAGCACAGGGGTCTTAGCTGTGTAATCTTTAGGCAGTAAAAGTGAGGAAAGTGGGTTGAGCAAAAGAGATACTTTTATGAAGGAAGAACATTTAAGCGTGTGGTACATGGAGCTTTTCTGGTAATTGTTGTAGGGTTCTACTTAAGCAGAGCTTAATGATTTTGAGAACATCCCTGCAGTAAATGAGAAAGTGTGCTACAAAAGGCCACTTTATTACCCTTTTAAAAATGTGTGTTACTGCAGTGAAAATGTGTAGCAGAAATATTCTTGCCCTGTTGAAACCAAAGCTCTCACTGATTTCAGAGCACCTAGCATTTCAGTTGCTGTTCTAATCTGAAGCTGTAGGTACTGTGCCACATTAAAAAACTCTCCGTGTAACGTGGAGGTTACATGCATACAAATGGGTCAAATTAACAGCTGGAATAAATGGAAAAAAATTCTGTGAGGTCAACAAAGCTTGTGGAGCTTTAGGAGAACTTCAGGGTATTTACAGGCTTGATGCCTTTTCATTTAAATGAATGCCTGTGTTGCATAAAGTCTCTGGCTTCACAAATCTAAGTCTTTTCACTTTCAGTGAAAGTTAAACATCAAGGTGCTTTTGAAAATAGCTCATGTATCCTTATTTGAGTCTGTTAATTACATTTAAAGGTATGAATTCCAAATGCTCTGATCCAAGAAGAGGTTACGAGTGTTCCCTTTGGATACAACCACCAGCAAGAACAAGGCAGAAAATGGTCACAGGAGGTGAGTCTCTGGGTTCTGTTGTTTGGATCACCTGGCTCTCCCTTTCCCCAGCCTGACATATAACACAGAGCACTCCCTCATGATACAATTAGCTGTGCAGATCCTGGTACCTGGTAGAAATATATATCAGGTATAAATCAGGGCTTCATCTGACTCCGTGCAAGGCTGATGGCATGCTTCAGGCACTTGGTGATAGTATTCTGGGGGAGGAGAAGAGCCCAAAATCACAACTGTGGGGTTTTTTTCCTCTCATTAAGTTTTTCAAACCTTGAAGATAAATTAGCCTAGGAACTGCCAAGTCTGGAGTATAGTAATATTTCTGTAAACTCTTCAGATAAAGAGATATATTTCCAATCTTTATTAAGAAAATCATAACAATAGAGAGCTAGACAAGGATGGAAGCTCCTGTGGTAGCCCTTTGATCACCCCACACAGCAATAAAGACCTTTTCTGTTAATTTCTATCTGGTAAGCCTGGTGTCTAATATAGAAAATAGATTCATCTTAGGCAATTTAAGAAAACATCTCAGGGATTTTTAGTTATCACATGGAGAATTCGTAACTTCTTCCTGAGTCATCTCAATGAAATTGCCTAGACATGATGACTCTTCATCACCACTTGTCAGTTGTATTCTGCATCGGCTGGCTGTAGCCAGTTTTACTCTGTACAGGTATTTTTTCTTCCCCAGGAAATATGTACTCTTACATCCCCAAAATAAAAGATATTGAAGTTGTTCCACACAGTTATCTTTTATCACATTTTACTTTCACGGAAAATGTTAAGACTGGCACCTTTTCATTGAGGAAGTAATTTAATACTAACAAGCTTTGCTTGCTTTGACAGCTATCTTTAATATGTCAATTAGTCTTAGAGATGATATAAGCAAATGTGGTTACAAAGGTATTTCTTTTATCTTTTGTTCTTTGCAACAGATTCATCATCATTAAATTATCTCCTATTTCAGAACTTGGTTTATTTTACTGAATACTTACTGATAAAAGAAATAAGATTTTCGGGAACCTTTAATACAGTTGGTGGAAATGCTGATCTTGTGGTGCAATGCACTTACAGAAGCTTTAAACACAGATCTGGTAAAGTCCCTGTTGCAATACTGAAGGCCGGTGAGCTATACTAATTTACTCCACCTGAAGATCTCAACAGTGTGTGCACTACTATTTAATCCTCAGTAACACCATAATAATCATTAATTTAGGTTTTCTGTTTTCAAAACATAAAGGAGATACTTCTGTGATGACTAGTATTTCTCTGTGATTGACCAGGACACACAGAGTAACGCTGACCGGTCCGAGTAGCCAGGCCCTGACTGTAGCCATCCCTAGAAAGGTACAAGGGGTCTGAGGGAGTTTTGTGGCCGGGGCTGCTCGCTCTCTAGCTACACTCAGCAGTCCGGGACCTAATCTCCCATGCCAAACCTTGCATCTCCTCATCCATCCATCAGAAGCATCTGAAAGAGGAAGCAAGAGGAAGGGGTTATTTAGGAGGCAGCCAGAACATTTTCAGGTCTGAGAACCAACTTTCAGGTCTCAATTTAATTTTATTTAGAAAAATAAAATAAAAAATACATATTTAGAATGAACCTGGTAATTTGAAATTATGGGTTTTGTAAAATAAAGGAGATTTTTCCAGTCACCATTAAGCAAGAAACAGACTTTTCTTTTATAAAAGGTGTCATTGCCTACTTAATGCATTTTTGATAACATTTCTGATTCATCTTTTCCTGGAGCACATCCTGATAATATGTCATGTTCACAGAGAGATTAATCTGACTGGCAAACTGTTACAGCATTCAGTCTTCCTGTTGGCCATCATTTTTCCTGGGGAGAATAACCTTAATCAAACTATTCTGCCTCGTTAACAGAGCAGTTTTTAGTTCTCGTTCCCAACTTAAACTTTTCAAGATGAACTAATACGTATTCTATAAAGTCAGAGGTCATATATTTTATTGTTGGAAATACTTCAATTAAACAGAGCTGTCCAGTAGGGAAGGTCTAACTCTCCTCACCACTGGAAGGTTTAAATGCCTGCATTTCTCAAAAGGATGCTACAGCTTGTTGTTGTTGTTTGCAATGTTAAAATAGGTCCCAATATTTTTTAATCTGTTGTATTTTTTAATCTTTTGGAGTTTCCAAAATACTTGTATTTGACAGATCTCTCTGATTCTACTTATTTGTCTAGTCTGAAACGTATTTGCAGTCTCTAAAAGTTTTTTATTTTTGTTGCAATACAACATGAATGCTCAAAGTCACCTTCTTTGTTGCAAATGGATGGAGATGCAATAGAGAAGGACAGAGAAGGTAGGAATCTCATAAAGGCTTTTTCCAGTCTTTATCTAGAGGTTGTATAAGGTAGGATGTTTTTACACCTTTAACAAAGGAGAAAAGCACATTTGCACTTAACTCATCCTGTCGATACCTAGTGATGTCAGTGTGATGGACATACAGTCCCCATGGGTCTTCAGTTTCTCAAGCATTCTTATCCTTACACTCAGCTGAGGCTGCCTAGGAAAAGAAATGCAGTTCCAACAGTTACAGTGGTAGAAGCACACACACTACCTCAAGCTACTTTTCTACTACGTTTTGGGGGCCAGTATCCATATTTTCAAAGGAAAATTGAACAAGAGGGTATAATGGAATAATCAGCTTCTAATATAGCTTCTCTCTTGCTTCAGTTATAGCTGAGAGGGAAGATCTGTGGGAGGATTCAAGTATCAATGGCAGCTGTAGTCAGCATGTTTCCAAGATGTAAGCTTTGAAAAGCCCTGATGAAATGCTACCCAGCTATTGATGCATGTGAGATACAGGTATATCTCAGAGTGGCCAGTGTTCAAATTCTTCAGGCATTTGAAGAGCTTTGGATAAGCTTTTTAAAGTTCCTAAGTGCAGATAAAGTTAAGCTGATCTCAGCCCTAAGCCATTTTGAATTTCAAAGAAAGGGATTCCTCCCTTCCGCCTCTTTTCAGTAGCAAAACGTAGAAGTTTGTACCATTTCAAATGACTTCTGGATTTTAGTGCTTTATTTCTTACTGTTACTAAGTTTTCTTTTTCATTTAAATGTGCAGTGTTTGTAGCTGACAATTTTGAAGCCTGTGGCCCTGCGATGCAAATCTAAAACTAGCCTGGAAATAACTGCACAGAATACATGCTAGGAAACAATCCGATCCCGGCAAACGAACAGATCAGATAATTTAACATCTTTTCAAGTCTGAGTTCTATTTTCTATAATGATTCACTCTGTCTGCTGTCAGATTCCTCTGCCGTGTTTTTGTTTTCTCCTGTCTTACATTGGACAGAGAAAAGAGTAAAGAAAATGGATGTTTGCTTTGTACCATCTATGGTACTTACAGTTTTCACAAAATTACTGTCAGTCTTGAATAAGATATGACATTTCCAGATGATAGACAAATACCTTTTCAAAAATTAGAGTGGATTTTTTTTTATCCTAATGACTTTCAGAGAATTTCAAGATCTACTCTTTTACTTTACAATGGCAGCTTCTTCGTGTAAATGGAAAGAAAATAGAGGAAAATGTTTATTTTGGTTGTTTTTTTATGGAAATACAGATTTTCAGTCACGTTCATTCAACATCCAGAATTAGCTGGTTAATATTCAAGGACCACCTCCACCAAGCTCAGGAGCGATGCATCCCGACAAAGAGGAAGTCAGGCAAAAACACCAGGAGGCCTGCATGGATGAACAAGGAGCTCCTGGACAATCTCAAACAGAAAAAGGAAGCCTACAGAGAGTGGAAACAAGGACAGGTAGCCTGGGAGGGATACAGAGAAATTGGGTGAGCATCCAGGGGTCAGGGTAGGAAAGCTAAAGTCCTGATAGAATTAAATCTAGCCAGGGATGTCAAGGGCAGCAAGAAAGCCTTCTATAGGTATATCAGTGACAAAAGGAAGACTAGGGAAAATGTGGGCCCACTCAGGAAGGAAATGGTAGACCTGGTCACCTGGAACATGGAGAAGGCTGAGATACTCAAAGACTTTTTGCCTAAGTCTTCACTGGTAAGGGCTCTAACCACACCACCCAAGTCGCAGAAGGCAAAGGCAGGGACTGGGAGAATGAGGTACCTCCCACTGTAGGAGAAGACCAGGTTTGAGATCATCTGAGGAACCTGCAGGCACACAAGTCCATAGAACCTTATGAGATTCATCCGCAGGTACTAAGGGAACTGGCGGATGAAGTTGCCAAGCCACTATCCATCATATTTGAGAAGTTGTGGCAGTCTGGTGAGGTTCCTGCTGACTGGAAAAGGGGAAACGTAACTCCCATTTTCAAAAAGGGTAAAGAAGAAGACCCGGGGAACTACAGGCTGGTCATGCTCACCTCTGTGCCTGGCGAGATCACGGAACAGATCCTCCTGGAAACTCTGATAAGGCACATGGAAAATAAGGAGGTGGTTGGTAGCAGCCAACATGGCTTCACTAAGGGCAAATTATGCCTGACAAATTTGGTGGCCTTCTACAATGATGTTACAGCATTGGCGGATAAGGAAAGAGCAACAGATGTCATCTACCTGGACTTGTGCAAAGCATTTGAAGCTCTTCCGCATGACATCCTCGCCTCTAAATTGGAGAGACATGGATTTGATTGATGGACCACTCAGTGGATAAGGAACTGGCTGGACAGTCACACTCAAAGAGTTGCGATCAATGGCTCCATGTCCAAGTGGCAAGCAGTGACAAGTGGTGTTCCGCAGGGGTCGGAACTGGCACTGGTACAATTCAACATTTGTGTTGGTGGCATGGACAGTGGGATCCAGTGCACCCTCAGCAAGTTTGCTGATGACACCATGCTGTGTGGAGCAGTCAACACTCTGGAAGGGAGGGATGCCATCCAGAGGCACCTGGACAGGATTGAGAAGTGGGCCTGTGCAAACCTCATGAGGTTCAACCAGGACAAGTGCAAGGTCCTGCACTTGGGCTGGGGCAATCCCAAGCACAAATACAGGCTCGGTGGGGAGTGGCTGGAGAGGAGCCCTGATGAGAAGCTCAACATGAGCTGGCAATGTGCGCTTGCAGCCCAGAAGGCCAACCGTATCCTGGGCTGCCTCAGAAGAAGTATGGCCAGCAGGTCGAGGGAGGTGATTCTGCCCCTCTACTCCACTCTCATGAAACCCTACCTGGAATATTGCATCCAGCTCTGGAGCCCTCAACATAAGAAAGACACGGACCTGTTGGAGCGCATCCAGAAGAGGGCCACAAAGACGATCAGAGGGTTGGAGCACCTCTCCTATGAAAACAGGCTGAGAGAGTTGGGGTTGTTCAGCCTGGAGAAGAAAAGGCTCTAGGGGGACCTTATAGCAGCTTTCCAGTATCTGACGGGTGCCAACAACAAAGCTGGGAAGGACTTTTTACAAGGGCATGTAGTGATAGGATGAGGGGTAATGGTTTCAAACTGGAAGAGGGTAGATTTAGACTAAATATTAGGAAGAAATTTTTCACTATGAGGATGGTGAGGCACTGGAACAGGTTGCCCAGAGAAGTTGTGGAGCCCCATCCCTGGAGGTGTTCAAGGCCAGGCTGGATGGGACTTTGAGCGACCTGGTCTAGTGGAAGGTGTCTGGTTGCCCATGGCAGGGGGGATGGAACCAGATGATCTTCAAGGTCCTTTCCAACCTAAACCATTCTATGATTTTATGATTCTATTTGTGAAGCCNAACAGATGTATCAGTCATTTCTTCACCTGTGGAAGAAGCGGGGACAAGATATCCCAAAATACATTTTCATCATAAATTCAACCTTTGTGTTCACCACTTCTGTATCTTGTTCTTTCTGCTTTACTTTTCAAAAAAATGAAAAGAAAAGTAGCATAAAGGCATAGCTTTGGAAATCCTGTCTTCAAGAAATCAATGTCTCAGAGTTCCTGTTCTTACAGCATTAGGCATAAAATTCAAGGGAGGTCACACTAGATTGTTATTAGACCTGTCGTCCTCTTTCAGTACTTTCACAGTCTTCACACACCATCAGAAAAGGCACAGTACTATTCTGTATTATAGGATTACATTTTTAGGATGTAGCAATTTAAAACTGATCCTTGAAAACATATTTTTCCAATCTGTTTTGTAGTATTTAGCTTTAATTCTTTTTGTTTGATCATGTATTTCTTAATTTCCGTGACAGTTTCTTGCAAAGGTCTTAGCCACTTATTGAGCAAATTACAATAATCTACTTTTTTAATATCAAGCATTTTAACAACATGCAAGAAGTATTCTAGCAAATTAGAGAAGTAAATTTATTTTCAGTACAGGCAGTGCTCCTCAATCTCTGCCCTCTCTTGTTGACACAAACAGGATTCCTACCTATGACTAGCAAGAACAAATCCTTGACCTTTATTCATGTATAGTAACCCTATTTCTACGCATATATAATATCCGTAGAAGACAAGATCCAAAGAAGATACATGCTGCCAATAACTACATTTTAGATATTCGGTGTCTGGAGCAGAATCCAGAATCCTATACAAAATATCTGGCCACCATATGGAGCTCACCGTCAAACTTAGGTACTCATGAGCAGGCAGTTACATAAGCAACCTCAACCCACTTTCCAACTTTCTGAAACTGTCTCGTTGGAAACTGTACTGACAGGAATGCATCTGGTGTACAGGCTCTTCCATCTACTCTGGACACATAGCCCAGCAGTCCTACATACAAGTAGAGATCTGTGGTGGTTCTGGTACTGGATGATACCTGCTCCCTTGATATAATAAGCTGCTCTTGAGAATAAGCTGTGACAGACTCAGATGCAAACTCATGTTTCTCATGAATGTATCCAAATCACCAGTCTGGTCTATGAGATGACCATGTCTGCTGTCACCTCTGTCCAAGCTGTTCAACAGAAACAACAGAAGATAAGATTTATCTGATAAGGGATGGTGGTTTGGCCTAACAGTGAAGTTACTCAGAAGGAAAAGATTTTGATTCCTACTTCTAGGACCAATTTTTATATGTTGACGTTAAACACTGCTGGAAACCAGGTGTCAGTTTTGTGCTTATTTCTGTAATATGTGAGCATAAGGATACTGATTTGGAGAGTAGGATTCTGAATGCTTTGGAAATTCTGGAAATCTGAAAATCTAACCCAAATGCCATAGCAGCATGTGTGGGCTGGAAGCACCTGTAGGGGGAGATACGAGTGGATTTTGTTTTGTGTTAGGGGCTTAGTGCTTTACTGAATCTACTCTAGTGCCCCTGTTGGCTCCAGCCCATAGCTCCTACCAAAGCAAAGACTGAATACATTCTGCCAAATTACTTTTTAGTTTACGCTTATTTGTGAGACAATATTGCTCAAAAATTATTACAAATAACAATACGGTTGATAATTTCCCTAGGCTATCTTGCTGGATCTTTTCCTGTTACGCATCACTGCATTACATGTGCAGTGATGTAACTTCAGCTTTGCTAGAGAAAGCATGAACCAGGGCTTTCTAATTAAACATTATAGAAATTTAATAAGAGCAATGTGTCAAAAGTTACTTTCTGCAACATGGTAAACTTTGCAACCTTCATATTTTCATACAACTTTTGATTTTATTAGTGGTTTACAGTTTTTATTTTAAAGTACCAGCATATGTTCATTATTCTCTCTATGTTTATAAATCTCACAAAGCCATATGTTTCTCTATAGAAAGAACCCTAACAGAACCCTATGCTGTCTATACACAGGCAAAAAAAAAGAAAAAAGGCTACTGTTACTGACTATCTTATTTCTTTTTCTCTCTAATGATGCTGTTTCTGACAGAGAAAATGTAAAATAACGATCAGCTAGAATAACCTGTGCCCCCTCTTGTTTTTTATACAAAGCTGATATACCTATTGGAAACACAAAGTGGACCTAGCAAAAAGATGAATATGTTCCCAAAACATGACGTTGTAATGAACTGCAAATAAGTAAAAAAAATATTGTCTGAATTAATACAGAACTTTTTGGTGTGCTAAAAAGTAACAAGACATTGAGAGTGGGATTTAGATGCAAGATGAAAAGACAGCCCTGCAGAAAAATAAAGCATACAAATAAGCTGAGAAGTTGTATTTCACAAATCATTCCCAGAAAATATCAGGGATTGTGAAATGCGGCTGCATCTGAGCAAACATAACTCAATCCAGTCCTTTGTAACTCCTTGTTCATTTCTTACTTTTCCTTGGTTCTTTGAAAATATTCCAGGCTATTGATGTAAAGGAGATATTTGTCAAAGTCAAATCTCCCCCTAAAAATTCAGCTCAGCAAAGTATCTGGTAATGCTCAGTCTTTCTTTGCCTCAGTAACCAACCAGCTGGAACCCAGCAGGCTGGCTGTATTAGCAGTCTATGATGACATTATTGCTTATTTTAGTAATTTAGCGTGATAAAGTGAGATGTCTCCATTAAATTTTCAAATACATAAAAAATGGCTTGTTAAATGGAAAGTTTTACTGAAGTATAAGTATGGAAGACATAGTTGATACCCCAGAATCGTAGAGCTTGTGCTGATTCTGTAGAAGCAGTGATGTATGGACAGGTCTGGATGCAGCTACAGTGTCCCCCTGAAACAAACCAGCAATGCACAATTCACATTTTCATGTGTGGAAAACCTACATTAGATGTATGCTGTCTTGCAGCTGGTATTCTGTAATCCCCAATTGTCTGGGTGATCCCCTTATTTCTGTGGGTTCCCTCATTACACCTGATGTATCTGCCACTGTCAACTTTGCGTGTACATTTTTCAGGCTAGGAACTATTTCTGTCCCATGTTTGGGAACTCCCTTGCTAAATAGAGCCAAGGTATTTAAAGATTATTACAATACAAATAATAGGTAATAATGATAACTGAAATATTTACAAAACACATTTTCTTTATCTGGCTGTTGCTCTTCCATTTTAGGCAGGTAGAAGCTCCTCGAGGTGAGGATGCCATGAGTTTTGTATCATGCTGAATACTGGAGCTGGCAGAACCTCTTTTCTAAAGTTCAGAGAAGTAACCAGCAAATTTCAGAACTGAATTCTTTTTCGGATCAAAACAGAACTTCGCAAAACATCTCACAGACTGCAAAATCCAGCTCTGATGCTGCTTGCAGACTCGTAATAACAGGAGTTGGTCTCACCTCACCTAAGGCTAGATGTGTGCAGTGCAGATGTCTACATCTGAGCTATTCAATGAAAACTTTTTACGCTCAGCAGGGAGAAAGCGGGCATTCCAGTCAGTGACTCATCTGACCTACTTTAGCTGTTTACTTCCAGATAGGGTGATTCATTCCCCAGAAGCACCCATGTCTTCCCAATGCCTATACATTAAGCCTGGATGACTATCCAGGCTCAGGTGTCTCAGCAGCTTTACTGTAGACATCTAACATTAGATGAGGTTGCTATCACTCACTCTATCTCAAACAAGAGATGAGCTCTCCACCCAGGTATCTGTTGAAAAAACTTCCTAAAAAATTCACATTTCCTTACCATAGACAATGTCGGTAAAGGTTTCAGATAGGTGGCAGCAACGTGCACGTAGTACCAGGCAGAAAAGTTAAGTGAACCCCTACTCAGCCTCACCCTCAGCCCTGGGGGTAGTGTTTATTAGTGGGCAGCAGGGGAACTGCCAGGCAATCCCCACCCATGAATGAAAGCTTATAGTGCCACCATGTCCCCTTCCAGGCTCCAGGGACCACGTGCTTTCCCTAGAGCATCTGGTCCTCAAAGGAACGTATGCGGAACCTGTTTCAGTGGTTTGAAGCCAAAATGATGGCACAGACTTAAAGCACTCACAGTATGGTGGGATATCTGATCTATGCATGCAAAGTACTACCTGTTATTGTTGAGAGTTTTGAAAACTTACCAGTTAGTTACAACTTTTGTAATACTGTATTTATATGACATGGATTGTTTGCTCTCAGTTTCGTAAATGAAGCAATGTTAGAACTGCTTGAGCTGCCTTATCTCCACATTTTCATGCTTGCAGAAGCCTGGGAGAGTTTGAAAGAGTAACCTTAACCTTGAATTTCCTGGCTGCCTAACATTTGGGCTTCCTCAGAACAGCCGTACAACACTCTCTTGCAAGTTTTCCCTTAGGCTACTTACAATCTCCACTTCCTCACTTACCCATGTGCTTGCCTGGGAAATTTACAAACAGTTTTTTTAACCATCAATGTTTTTTTTTCTCTGGACAAGAGTGCTGCTTTCAAGAAAGCTGTAACACCCAAAACGCTGGGTTCACCCTGGTGAGTGATTTGACTGAAACATTGCAGTGTTCCGGCTAGCATGTTTACTGCAGTAGCCAAACATGCCTTTAAAAAGTTGTAAATCAGCCTTTATTGGGATGGCACCAAATCACTTTTCCTGTAACATAGCAGCACAGCCACCATTCGCTTGCACAGTTAAGTGCAGTGTTCTGCCTGCGCTGGGCTGTGTTCGCTGGGTCTCTGCTGGAGAAATCACCTGACTGATACCGGCAAGTGCTTCCCTTTTTCAGTCTGATGCTGTACCATGACTGCAAATAAAGAACCCGGCGGTGGTGCTGAGACCAGTTTTGATGGTCAGATCTAGATCAGGGCAGGTCGTGTTTTGGGAAGTCTCATATGGATCCAAACAGCTGGAAATGAATGAAAAATTGGAGGACGTATCTGACTATCTGACTATAAGGACCCAACTCTCATTTTTAAAAGCCTTTGTTACCCACCAAAGGCAATAGAGTGAATATTTTCTGGAAACTTTTGTCCCTTAAGCTCCTGGACGGACTTGAGCCAGCATATTTACTCTCCATGTGTTTTAAGCTCCTCCCTGAACCTTCCAGTACCAGCATCCCAATCTTTCCATATCAACTCTAACATGGAGACAGGTATTCCCTTTACTTTAGGTGACAGGGAAACTGAATGAAACAGGTTAAATAGCACTCAATGTTCTCCTGGTATTGAGATTAGTCATTTGTGGGGTTTGCTTAGTGATGAGGCTGTAGCTGTCTGTGAATCCCAGATCATGCCATCACACTTCCCCTCTGTCTGTTAGCAGCTCAGATGGAACCTGCCTGACAGCATCAGGACATGGGGACACCAGTCATCTTTGTCTTCAGAGCAATATCAAGCACAATGGCATCCAGGCCCTATGCAGTTACTGAAAAGTAAGGATTAAAAAAGAAATAAATACTTCAAATAGAGGCAAAACACTTCAGAAAGCTGCTTGTTTCCAAAATGTGACAAAAAATAATACATTTTGGTACCATGGATAACAGCACAGAACTGACTTTAAGGGGGGAGAATTTACGAAACTCATAGACAATTTCAGCTAACTTTGCTAAGATTTAGTCTACATTCAAGTCCTACCCAGAGATTCAAGAGAACTTGTTATCTGTGAGTGACAGCGGCAATAGCTTTTTTTTTTTTTTGGTGTGTATCTTTTCTTAGCTTTGCTTGTGTCTACTTCATAAATGCTTCATTACATGGGCTATATTCTAGGCCTTGTACTGTTCCATGGATATTATTGGCTCATAAATAACTTGGCTTAGGATCAGCTATGCTAAAATAACTCATCATTTGAATCTCAGTACAGTAATATATTTAAGCACATGCTTAACTTGAAATGAGGCAGCACAGTATTTGGATGCTGAAGCATTTGAAAGGAGCTTGCTGCTCACAGTACTGAAAGAAAGGAAAAGGTCATGGTTCTCTCACCGTAGTCAGGCAGTCATACTAAAATATGGATTTAAAAAGAAAGGCCCTTGCAGAATGAAATGCTCCTGTCATCTCTCCACATAGAAGTTGAGTTTGGGCAAAATAAACAACAACACAAAAGCAACCAAATCTATCAACACAAATTTATTCATTTTCAGAAGCGGTATGAGTGTGTGGGCACTCAGTAGCACACATTGAATTTTACTGGCTTGAATCCGACCTGACTTGCAGTGTTGGGTTATGAGGGCAACTTACAATGTCACATCAATAGCAGGACAAGTAGAAAATATGATACAAAAGAAAAGCATGATTAGAGACAGAAAACCAGACTAGGTTTAGACTCCTAAGGTACTTAAATGCCCAGACTCTCAGAGCACCCATTCAGCAGGAGCTGAACTCTGCAAGATCCCAGAATCTGCTTTAGTGTCCCAACCTTGGAGTTGTCGTGGTGTCTAAGCTTCTCCTGTTGGGCATAAAAGGAATCAGCTAAAACACAGTGCCTAAACCTCTGTTGATGTTACAGATACAATGCACAGAGCTACCTCACTTGTGTATCCTGGCATGTGTCCTCGAATCATATTCAGCAGGTCAAGTCTTGCACAAAGCTGGACTACAAAAAGCTAGAAGACCTTCTTGGGCTATCAACATACTGCTTTGCAAGATCACTAAACTACATTGATACTAACAGCTTATTTCAAGGGTGCACCAGTAGTAGACATAATATATCTCCTCACTTGAGTTTCTCGTGACTGCCATCACAACCAGAAAATATACTTGTAATCATGGAGTTCTGTTAACTCATGACAATAAAAGAAGCATTTTTTCCAGGCAAAAAAAAAATAATATCTAAACATGAGTGCATTGAATGAAAGATTTTTTTTTTCCCTGTAGAAACTTGTCCTCTGAGCATTCCCAGCCAACGTTTTCTCTTGGGTTTTTACCGTTGGCCCAGAGCACACTGAAAAGAGCCAAAAGATATTTTAGATGGAGAGAAAATTGAGTAAGTTTACATTTATATGTAAATTGGTTATTGATGTTTACTTGCTAGAGTAAACAAAGTGTGTTTGTTTTACACAGGAAAAAAAATGAAAAAGACCAACCAACCCTCAGTGTTCTCTTGTTACTTACGAAGTTAAAGTAGAACTATCACTTCCAACTGAGAGAAGGGAAGGAAAAATATGAGCAAACATTGCAAAGCACAGTGATTTACATTCTATTTTCAAGGTTAGCTATCTTTCTCTTCTTGAAATTCTGAAGGTAAATTTCTCATTGCATTCCAGATGGCAGATCTCGAGTCCAATATTCTTTCCTCTTCACCCAAACAGAATTCTTCACGGCCTTTCTTGTTTCCAAAGATAGCATATCGAGATTAAAATTGATCAAGTATGTGAAAAAGGTGACATCTCTTCAAAGCTGAGAACATGGTGTCTGTCCTTTTTAATGGTATCAGTTCAATAGCTACAAACATCAAATTAGTCAATACAAAGAAGCAAAAAAATGTAGACCATTTCACATACTATTTTATAAGCACTATTCACAAGGACAAACAATTTGAGGATTGCCCAGTAGTTGGTCTGTCTTTAACCTGTATGACTAAAGTTTCTGGGGCTGAACTTCGAAGGCTTTGAAGGCAGTATTCTCCTCTTTTCCCTCAGCACCCCTTTCTCCCCCATTACATTTCGGCTATAAAAGTTTGTGGAAAAAACCTAAATTTTCTTTGTGAAAGAATGACTTTTGTTCTGTTTTACGGCAGCCCTAGGGTATGAACTCTGAATTGGCAGAGTTTATGTTCTAACATCTGAGTAACATGAATATTTTAGGTATCTGCAGACTTCATAAAGCTTGGAGTATTGTCATAAGCACATCAAAATTAGTGCATTAAAGACAGAGATACTTTCTCTTTTATCAAAACTCATCCATCTACTTAGCAAGGAAGAGGTACCAGTACTCTGCTAAACTGGGACCCACGAACTTCAAAGCCATAAGTATTTACAATACCCATGTAAATGACTAATTGCTCATTAGACTTCAGAAAACCACAATTCCCAAAGGTCTAGAATCAGGAAGGATTTTTCATCTCCACAGTACCCAATCTATTTCAAGAAGCCAGCAACAAGGCAGAGAGCGACTGGAAATCTTGGACAATTTTATCTTGTCACCTGCAAAACAACTCCAAGCTCCTTTCAGAATACCTCACATGGATACACAGTGGCTTTTTATTCTATGCACTCACTAGACCCCAGCCAGGTCCTTAAGCAACAACAGTATGAGGAAATTGTAGCTGTGTGCCGATAGCTAACATTATCTTATAAAAAAAACTTTCTGTATGAAAAGTATGAAAACTTTCTGTCCTATGGGAGGGATTGCACCATAGAAGGTTTTTGCATCTGGTTACTTTGCACATAAAAGTCTGATCAAGGTAAAAATAAAAAATTCCAACGGAGTGCAGAAGAAAATCCTGGGACTGAGATGGCAGAGACATGCACTGTATCATTTAAAAAAAAAAAAGCAAGAGAAAAAAAGAAAAAAAATACTTGAGTTTGACAGGAGCTATTAACTTTTGAACAAACATTGTAATAATTTTCCAAGGCAACAATTGCCTCTTGGTGGTTTGATTGTACATTAGAGATTGGAGCCTACATACTTTCTCTTCCCTTCTTTTCCTCTGTTCTTTCCATCTGCTCTGTGGATGTTCAGTCTCTTAGGAGGATGAGATTTCATAAAGCACTAACTGGCATTCAGAACATGCTGAATAACATGGAAGCAGCCAAGAATTGTAGTGAACCAGAAAGAGAACAGCAGGTGAAGTGATTTATATATTTCTTCCATTTGTGATTAATCTTTTTCTTTCTTACTTAATTCTGAGCAGATACACTTATTTTCTGTGAGAACAGAAAAACATGAACAAATGCATTTTTCTTTATTTGCTAATCATTCAAGAAAGCATATTTGTTTGCTGTTCAAATTTTTCCCATAGTCATGTTAATATTACATAAAAGAACTGTAGAATTAACACTAACTGCAATTGCTGCTTGTTTATGTAAATCACTGCAGAATTAATTCCACACAGACGTCTGAAAATATGCACATATTTAAAGCAGGTTTTCAAAGAAAACCAATTTGTTGTGCCATGTATTTGTTTTGATTTATATATTGGCCTCTTTCACTATGACCGGCTAAGATGATCCTTATGAGAAACAAATGATTAACTTCAAGTATTTTCCATACTCTCAGAACAGATTTTAGATTTTCAAAAAGGCTCTGTATGAAACTGTGTGATGCACAATGCACAGATATATACACACATCGGAGTCTCTAAGCACTGCAAAACCTAAGCCACGTGTTTATCCCAGCAGAGAGGTCAAACCTGTGTCGAGGGCCTGAGTTTCACAGACTGTTAGTGAGGAGAGGTAAAAGAGTGTGAAGCTGGTCCAGAAGCACGAGCTCCCTTCCTTCCCTGGGATATGAGTTCCTGTTACAGACCAAAAATTAAGTCTGCCCATCCATTTGGGGTGCAGAGTGTTCGGTTGATTTCTGAGGACTCATGCCTCAGGAAATCTCTTTTTGTCATATAACTTTAACTGTTCAGGTGCTCACTGGCCAGGGAGTAAATGCATCCTTGGCTAATGGCAGCTTGAGGTGTCCTAATCCTGCCAGCCCCAGGGCGGGGTAGTGGGGCAGTCTCCGAGAAGCACTCTACACCTTCCTACTGAAGGGCAAAGGTGTCACGAGGACACTTGAGTCGTAGTGCTAGGAGAGTCGCCAAAAAGCTCTAGGCCTCTGTCCTTACGGTTTGGGCATGCAGGTGGGAGGATTTATGCTTGGAAAATTTATGTTTTTTAGATTAGTCATCTAATGACTTTGAACCAAGTACTTTTTGTAATAAAATAGCTGTATCTTTTTTGCTACTTCTCCTTCTAGCCTGATGATTTAAATAATCACTGTAAAACAAAGGTTTTGTTTGTAGTTAACATCACTGCCACTGACCTCAAGATGCTACAACAGAACTCAGCCTTCTGGAGGATGGAGGGAAGCATCTCCTTATACTGAGGGCTTTTAAACCATTCAGTATTGAAATTTAAGCATTTGTGCAATTTTGACAGCAACCTGGAAAAGTTTAAAATTGTCAAACATTTGGCCAGTGTTAAAGAGTAATCAGTCTGGGTGACAGACAGGGACTTCGGCATCTAAGCAGTGGCTGAACGTTAGATAATATGGTTGCTTTCCCTAATTACTGCAGGATTACGTTTTAGCTTGTTTTGTCATTATCATCACCACATTGTCTTTGTATCTTTTTGTAATCACCATAGATTTGAGGCAGCGTTGTTTTGCATTTATCACAGGACAGAGTAATGTTTTCTAAAGACTTGTACTGATATTTTTCTTCTGTTGACTTGTAATTTTAATGTACTGCAGCATTCACAGTCGTCTTCTGGATTTTTTGCCAGCATCTTGAAAATATAAAATGATCTCTTGTGACACTCACAGATATTGTTTTCTCAGTGCTGACCAATTCTTGGAGCAATGTTTTGCTGATATTATCAACACTGTTAAGGAGATGTAACCTATGAGGATGCTTCAGAGGTTTGTTCATAGCACTTATAGAAGACAGGTGATCTGAACTGATTGGTGAAGCAGTAGGAAAAGCAGGGGATACAATACCCCTGAGAACAAGCTGACCACTTTGGCATCTCCTTTAGTGTCTAAATAAGGAACCAGTAAAATATTTATTTTAGTACAATTTCAAATGTATACTTTAGCTCCTGAGTGGAGCTTTCCTATAAAGGAAAGGCTGGTGGGAGGTCGCTAGGTGACATTCTGACAAGATTTTGGAAAGTATTAGCTATGGTTGGTACTGAGGTCTAATACAAAAAATAAATGCTCTCTCCGAAAAATATCTCACAGACTGCATTAATCACTAGGAACTTGTATTTCTTTACCCCTCGTTGTTGGAGCCATCTATGTCCACAGCAAGAGGCTGATCTCTCAACTTCCCCCAACTTTTTAAATTTGCAAGTCTGAATGTCCTTGGGGTTCACAAGGGTTTAGAGAGGTGGAATAAGCCCTCTTAGTGCTTGAATGTCCTCTCTAAGAAGAGAGCACCTTTCGGTTCTCTGCTTTTTGGAGAAGAAAAAGAAAAGTCTAGTGTTATCAAGGACATCTTTGAAAGCTGTATAAAAAGAACTCCCTGCGGAACTTGAGAAGTTTCTTAATAGTTGTCAGACTAAAACTAGACTTATAATATACTTTTTAATCCTCCTGTCGTTATTCAACCGCCAAATGTTTGACTCAGGTTTGGTTGTTTTGTTTGAAGATAATAGCATCATGTAATAAGCATCATGTAGTCCGAAGTATTTTCTCAGAAGTGCTGTTAGGAAAGAAGCAATGAAAGAAAACTGATTACCAAGGTACAGGAAATCAGTACGGATGGTGAGCTATTGCCCTGGCTGTTATACAAACCAGTAAGATTTGAGTTATAGGTGACAGATAGAAACATCAAAATATGGGAGGGGAAAAGGAGGAAGATGACATTGTTACTGTCTTTTTTCTTCTGTGCAGCTAACCTTATTCAGTGAAGAGAAAGGTATTAACTTATTTTATTTCTTGCATTTTTAAATAATTAATAACAACATTGAAGAATTAACTTAATATAACATATGAAAACTAAAAGCAGCATAAAATCAAGTTTAACCTAACTCTGAGGTAACCAATTAAATTGCTATGAAAAGCAGAAAAACATATTTTAATGGCTATGTATCATAAAGGAATAAAATATGTTAAAGAGAACTTTTTCTATCACTAAGCAGTTTTTTGTTATTCAAGTTAGAAAATACGGTATTATATTTCTAGTTAACAAATAATAAGGAATTAATTATACAAAATACTTTTTTATTAAAAGCAGATAAGGTGTAATCTCAGAAATGTTTTCTTAGTCCCATCTCATTCTATCATTCCCATCAAACGATTCATTTGGTTGCTCTGAAAAATCAGTGCAGCTGTGGCTTATTTTCACTATACCAACCTGTGTGCAAATAGTTTCCTGCACCAGAATCTGTCAAATTCAATCAGGTTTTGATAGATTTCTAAAACATAAATGAAAATAAATGGAAACATAATGAAATTGCTTGTTCTCTGTACTAAACCAAGAGGCAACTTGATGCTTTTTGGGTTTATCCCAAGATTTTGTTTCAGCATTCCCTATTATTTCCAGTGGTGATAGCTTGGATGAGATTTAGTCCCAGATCCTTGGAAGTCTTTGACATTACTCTGTGTTGCAACACTTAATCCTCAGTGGCCTGATGCCCAGGAGTCTTTTTAACCCTGAGTCAAACGTTCAGTTCTTTGCTGGTGGGAAGAACATTTTAGCAACAGACCACCTGGGCAGTAATCACATAAATCATCCCGCAATGAAATTGCCAGGGCAGAAATGAAAGAAATCAGCGCAGCCTAGGCAGCTCTGCTAGAGAACTGATGCCTGCAGATAATAAGGGAGCGTGCAGGACCTTTCCCTCCTTGCTTCCAAATTCTCATCTTTACTCAATGACTTCAGATCAGCTGCTGGTGGGAGGGATAGATATCACTCTTACCACATCATTAAGTTCAGAGAAACTAAAAGTGGATCTGAACTTTTTGTCTTTTTCATCAAGCTAAGTTCAACTTGACTTGCTGCAAGAAAGATTGTGATCAAGGGTGAGTCATCTCACATTTAACTACTACAGTAAAGGATAAATTCATTATTATTTCTATGACAACTTTCAATGCATTAGCAGGATGATTCTTGTGCAGTGTCTAGTTGCTGAGTCCTTGGAGGACTAGCACCCCAGAGCTGAAGTATATGTTTTAGTAGAGTATGGTAAAGAGTTCATGTGCTAAGCTTGCAGACTGACACATCATCTTTCTTTCCTTCCCTTTCTCCACCTCTGCTGAGATGTTCATCCTGAGAAATGTTTATTTTCCAATTCATTGTGCTAATGCAACTCATGATATAATTTTTAAGTAGCATTGTACAGCTCTAGAACTATTCTAACTGAGAAACTAGAAGAATGCCCTTTTATTGTCTTGGCCTTGCAACCACACCCACCAAGAGATCATCTGCGTCAAATTTTCCTTCTGCTTTTGAGATATAAGCAACTTAAAGCTCAGTAGTTTGTTTTTATCAGGTGTGTGTCACTGATTCCTAGGAAGAGAGTACAGTAAAACAGATTGTGTGAAAACGTTGATTATCCCTAGAAGTGCTAAATGCTGTTCCTTCTGGCATCTTCCAGTCTAGTGAAGGAATGCACAACACCAAATTGTCTGACTTTGTAAACAGATTTTAAATTGTGCCTTTGTGAATTTATTATTATTTTAAAATCTGAAACTTGTGTCCAAATAATTGGCTGCTGTACACCAGACAAAAGTAGTTCATGGAAGAATATAAATAGCCTAAATCTCAGCATATTAACTGTTCACATGGCTTACGTGTCACGATTCTGTCTCTTAAAGAGGAACAATCCTCAGAGTCAACTGATCATGAGAACGTGTCTGGCATCCTCTTTTTGTATGTGTGGTAGAATATTCCTTTGAGCTTCTTGTCTCAATGAACTTTCCCATCTGTAAAATCATTTGCTACAGTAGTTACAGGATATCAAAGGGGAATTTCAACAAAAGGTGAACCCAAGTTGTATTTCTCCTAGTAAGTAAAGCAGGACAGGGACTGTTCTCTGGCACATGTGCACCCAGCTGAGATCTCTTGGCCCTGAACACCACATGCTGAATCCAAGCTGCTTGTTTATTAATTAGTCCAAACTTGGACCCAACACATGCCCAGGCACTGTCTCTGATTGTGCCAGCTCTCTTGGACCAAAATTGTGCCAAGGAGCATGGGAGCAGTTAAACCAGATACAGGTGCCAGAGCTCAGCCTGGTTCCCTCATACTGTTCAATTTACTAGCATAGACACAGTCTGTACATTTATTTGTTTTGTATTTATGGTAAATTTTAAGCAATATTCACAGGGAATGTAGTTCCTTTTTCTCTTAAGTTTCATTTGCATCAGGTTTTAGACTTAGGTTTCCTCAGAAGCCTTGCGTTTTTGTATGTAATGTAATGTTTTTCCCATCCCAGTAATGTTAAAAACCGTTTCTTTTTCTGTGTTCCTCAGCTATGTATATGCTGATTTTAGTAATGATAATGTCAGGAACAGTAGTAATGAAGCAATTACTGCTGTGCTGAAAAAAAAATATTGCTTTTAATGAAACTGATTAGTCTTCACATAAACATGTTAGAAGTGAAAATTAATTCAGGTGAACCCAACATATCCTTGATATTTTATCTTCAACTATGACAGAGATATATATAGAATTAGTGTTGTGGTTTGGGCCAGACTGGCCACTGAGGTGAACGACAGATGCTCTCCCCCACCTCTTTCTTCAAGGAGAGGAGGGAGAGAGAGAAAGAGACTTGTGAGTTTAGAAGGAACTAAACTACTTTAATGAAAATATTAATAATAAAATAATAAAAAGAAAATAATGAAATATATACAAAACCGTATCGAACTCCCAGGATGACAATCACATCACTGCTGGCACTGGGGAAGTCCCAGACTGGACTCAGTGACGGACGGGAACTGGGTTCCGAATCTGGATTCAGGATCGGGATCAAAGGCAGATGAACAGAGTCCTCCTCAGTCACTAGCCATTGAAGAAAGAGGGCTGACCCTTTGATCCCTCAGCTTTTATACTGAGCATGAGGCAGATGGGATGGAATACCCTGTGGGTCAGTTTTGGGTCGCCTGTCCTGTCCACTCCTCCCTGCAGGTGGGACCCCACTACGCTTTTCTGCTTCCGACCCTCCAAAGGGGCAAATAACCAAGTCAGCTAGCCTTGGGTGTCATAGCAATAAGTATAAGCAAGAGCCTCTCTGCATACCATGCCTGGGCATCAACTACAAACATAGGTCTTATCACTCTGAGAGAGAACATTGTCTGCACAATATGCTATTAATTTCAGTAGTTAGAAGGGGCCTAGCTGCAAAGTAAAATTACTGAATAGAAAATCAGTTCTGTTTTACCTCAAACCAGGACAATTAGAACTATAGTTCACATATAAGGGCATTTGGCAAGAACCTGAAAATGGAAGGAGATGTGCAGCAGAGAATGAAAGAATAAAAGTAGTTCAAGAGGAACATGGTGAAATGAAAAGAGAAGGTCAATTCAAATACTTAAAGCACTGAGTTTCAGATAGCTTTGTTGAAGTTTGGATAAGGGTAGAGGACGATAAAGGAATCATGACTGTACTTCCATTTTTAGGAAAAAAAAAGGAACATTGCACTCAGTTTCCTCAGTACAATTAATGAAGTGTACAGTATGTGATATTCTGCCCTTCTAAAAAGAGAAAATTGCAAAGGCTTTTCAATGTGGGTTTTTTTCTTCTTTTTCTTTTTATTTTTTGGAAGGACAACGAACATTGCAAAAAGCTACTTTATATATTGGAGTCTCCAGTCACAATGGCAACATCTACACTGTGGGACTCGGGAGTGCTCACAGTTTATGATTCCATGTGTCTCAGCCGTATTTTATCTCATTGCCAAGGTGAGAAATGGGAGTACATATCTGCCCAAGGCTAGAGATCGGTTGGCTTCAGAACAGAGAAAACTCAGACACATGGGCCAACAGGCAGACAGGACTGAAAGGCACATCACTGCAGGTCACCTCTCCCCATGTATAGGCAAAGCTCATGGCAGAAGGAGAGAGATGCCAGAGAAAGATAATTATGCGGGAATTAATTTGTTAAAGCTGAATTAAAGGCAATGGTATTACTCTCATTTTATCTTATTGCAAACAAGAATGTAGTTAGGAGTCCTAGTATCTCATGGCTTGCAAAAGTCTTTTATGCATTTAATATTGCAATTTACAAAAATAATAAAAAAAATCCCATCATTTGTATCTCAAAAGACTGCCAAATAGTGGGATTTTTAGACAGAAACAGAAAATTTAGATTATTTTCTTCGCTGAAGACAAAAGAACACCTACATTCTTGCCATATTTACAGGAGATTCTTTTTTAAAGAAATTCAGCAGAAGGTGTTGTATATTACAATCAGCTTTACCTTTTACTCTGTCACTCTCACAATATAATTACCAAATGGATACTTCAGAATATGTCAGAGTGTCATTTACATAGCACTTAAGCATTCTTGTCAGGAGAGTAGATGGAAGGACGTTAGAGCAGTAAGTTTTCCACTCATTCTGAACACTTATTTCATGCAGCTGAATTTGCTCTCACTCTGTTTTTCCTGCACAAGGACAAGGCCTCAGTGCCTACACAAACCGCGCTGATATTAGCAGAGCACAAGGTAACGTTATTGACTGAATGCACCACTGAAGGTGCAAGGTCAGAGGCCCTGTGAATAATTTTCAGAAAGTTTGTCTTGGAATCTGCATGTCATCCATTCACTCAATTCTTCTGTCAAAAAGTTTACCCTTTCATGAACTTCTGTCAATAGTTTTGTAGGCAAACTTGTACCTCTTTTCTTAATTGTGTGTTTACTTGTTCTGTTGCACTTAATACCTGCACCAATGACATAGACAGTGGGAGTGCACCATCAGCAAGTTGGCAGACAACACCAAGCTGAATGGTGCAGTTGACACGCCTGAGGGACACAATGCAATCCAGGGGGACCTGAACAGGCTCAAGAGGTGGGCCCGTGTGAACCTCATGAGGTTCAACAAGGCCAAGTGCAGGGTCCTGCACCTGGGTCAGGGCAATGCCCGGTATCAATAGAGGCTGGGGGATGAAGGGATTGAGAGCAGCCCTGCCGAGAAGGACTTAGGGGTACTGGTGGATGAAAAGCTGCACATGAGCTGACAATGTGTGCTCACAGCCCAGAAAGCCAACTGTATCCTGGGCTGCATGAGAAGAAATGTGGCCAGGAGGTCAAGGGAGGTGATTCTGCTCCTGTACTCTGCTTTGGTGAAACCCTACCTGGAGTATTGCGTCCAGCTGTGGAGCCCTTATCACAGGAAAGACATGGACCTGTTGGAGCGGATCCAGAGGAGGGCCTCAAAAATGATCAGAGGGCTGGAGCACCTCTCCTATGAGAACAGGCTGAGAGAGTTGGGGTTATTTACCCTGGAGAAGAGAAGGTTCCGGGGTGAATCATCCATTCTATGATTCTATGATTTGGCTTTTTAGAAGGTTCTTGCAATAATCCTAGGACAATTAGAATGTAGTTGTAATTCCTGCCATGTTCAACCAACACATCATCACAATGACAAGTGCAAATTTCATCCAAAGTTAGCAAATGCTATCCCAATGTCTAAACTGTCATCGGTCAAGAAGTGAAGCTTTTCTGCTAAATCTTGGTCTTCTTTTCAAGCTGCTAAATGTACGGCTCCCTGATGCATTGTAAATGGATAGGTAGACAGACAGATATTCACTGTAATATGTTTCCCGGTTTTTCCCCCTCGTGAAGTCTACTAATATCACAGAAGAAGACCATAAATCTGGGGAAAAGATCAAGTCTGTTATTTGAAATGAGGAAACAAAGTAGCGCTGTGGAGTGACACAGAGGCACTTGTTTGCAGGTCATTCTAATTGTCTGTCCTCTGTGTACAACTCCGGCTGCAGGTAGGTTCTGCTGGAGCTATATAACATTTTAGTTTAAGAAGGTAGATCTACAACCAGAGTGGGATTAGCCACAGATGTACAGACAGGTGTTCTGGAGAGCTTGAGTCGTGATTTGCAACTGTCATTGAAAGGGCTTATGGGCACAGACATTTTCCATTACCTCAATGAAAACTGACCGTGAAAATAACATAACTCAAGAGATGAGGCAGTCTGCAGACATGGAGCAATCAGCAACAGATGGAGGGAACATGCTTGAAATAAATGAAGCAACTAATTGTAGGGCAGAAAACAGTGTGGCTTTTGGGTAAGATATAGAGGGCAGTATAGCATGGTTACAATGAGAGGTATATGAAGTAGAACAAAAGACAGTCAGAACATAGATTCTATAATCTTTGACAGATATTTACTGTCCATTTTGTCAAAGTGGTATACTTCCAGAGCTTATACAAAATTTAAATTGCAGGGGTTGGGTCTGTATAGATATATATGCCTAGTAATAGGGGCCATGTGAGAATCTGCAAAGGTCTCTTCAGCCATTTTAACCAAGCCATAGCCTAATGATTTTGCAGAGGCTTTAAGGGCCAGGTAAATCCTCCAAACTGTGCAAATCTTACGTGCTATGGATTTTTTTTTTTTTTTATAAACTCATAACTTGTAGAACAATTTCTCTTTGTTTTCATTCATGTAGGCCTGAAATTGCAATTCTTAGGCAAGGAAGCGTCTCAAATATGAAGTCAATAGGAGTTCTGGCTGCCCAGCCTCTGTCTCACTACAGAAGGAGATTGTCTGGGACACCAGGTTGTTTGCACATCTTACAGTTAGCCTGCCTAGCCAAGGCAGCTGTGTCTTCAGCCCCAGAGCATGGGCTTAGAAAAGATTGGAGGATTCACTCTCGCTGTCATCGTAACCAGAGTTTAAGGACTTCAGCTTTTGCCCCAAGATATCTTCTTTTATCACTGCATTAAAAAGTCCTTGAATTTTAAAATGCCTTAACATTTTTGTTTATGTCTGAACAAAACCAGGAGCATGTACTTTTCCACATATTTTCCTCATTGCTATTTATAACATAGCTGTGCTGAGTGATCTCAGTCATGGAAAAGGCTGAAATGTCTTCTCTTCCACTTTAAATATATTTATGCCTCTGACAGACTACCATAACAGCCTACAGGCAACTCTCCTTCCTATTTCTATTCCTTAGACTCTGGCCTGCTTGTGAGTTGTGACACCATTCAGTTAAGTTCTTTACACACCTGCAACGGAAACACAATCCTCTGTGTAGCTTGCATGGTTTACACAGAACATGAAATAACAGGTGAAGGAGCATTTATATTTGAAAGATTTCTTCTTGGTCTAATAGCCAGGTAGTTTAGGTCTGTTGGCCCATGAAGCCTGTGGTCAGCAAAGAATGCAGTGTGAGCCCCACCTGGGTTTTCTCCAGGCATGATGATTCTGCACAACTTTAGGGAAATCACAAAGCAAAAACATGATGCAATTATTTTACTTTTTATTATTTTGTTGCCATGTGATGTGGGCTAGAACATCAGCGCATCAACTGCTTTTTTTCTATCTATCTCTTGGCATTATGCTTAGGCAGCAGAGAGCTATCTGGGAGAGCAGCTGAAAAAGACAGTGACAAGGGTGTCCAGGCACGGAAGCACAAGGAGGGGAGAAGGGCAAAAGCACTGAGATTGCTGTGAAGCACCTGTGAGGGGAGAAGCAGTAGGGGGAATGGAGGAAACAGCTTGTTAGCACAAGGGAGCTTAAACTGCAGCCAGCACTGTAATGACACATCAGTACTTTTTAGTCCTTGCTGCTGAACCTGCTGAGATCACTTTCAGCTCCTGCTGTTTGAAAATGTATCATTAGAACCCTTTAAAAAAATAAAAAGAAATTGGATTTTGATCAAAATGGTTATTTTTTCCAGAGACCATTTCTTCTTTGAAGAAAACATTGGAGTGTCACTGACAGTCTTCCTGCTGTTAGCTCCCATGTCTTTGGGCCACCCTGCTGGCTTCCTACGCTGTTGTTCTTCCACAGACCACACAGTTAGTTAGTGGGACAGAGAGTCTAAAAACTGCTGTCTGGGAAGGCTGATCCCTCCACAGTGCACTCATTCTGGTCCAAGGAGGTGCTCTCAGTGGTGGCAGCACCTGGTCCCCTCCTCCCTCATTGTGGCAGTAAGAAGTATCACCTCTGCTAGTTCTTGAAGGCTAGTGGATGAGAAAAATAAAGAAGGACCTGATTGTCCAGATTTTTAACATGAATTGTAATAAGTTCAATGTAGTTGAAAGAGTTGTCCACAGAGAGGCTATTAAGCTCACCACCATTCTGTGTTTTGGTCAGCAACAGGTAAGTTAGAAACTCCTCCAACGTGGGAGATTAGTAATGGGACTGCTGAGGTACAGCTCACAAACAGCTCTGCTATAATTCATGATCACAGGTGAGCGAAAGCCGAAAGCCAAGAACAACAAATCTTGTCAGCATATATGTGGGATTTTTTTTTTAACCTGAGTTTCATATACTTATAACGAATATTAAAACCAAGCTGTGTTTTGAAACTGCTCTGTTCCAAGCACTCATGTCTGCAGAAGGCATTTTCTGCTTGTGAATAGTTAATTCTCCATATGAACCATGGATTAATGTGTCAATATTATAACATAAGGGTATTTTTTTTCACATGGAGAGTCTGTTTGACACTCCAGAAGTGACATTTATGATAACCAGAGAATACTGAGGATGCAGTGATCCTTTGGCATACCACTGTACACAGCAACATCCTCAAGTACCTTATTGTGTTGCAAGTGCTGAGTTTAACTTGATTGATACAGCTCTGTGGCAAAAGAAAATGTAAAAAATTAGACCCAAAGACCTTACCCTGCATCTTTTGAGAGAGTGTGCATGGCACAACTGTGAAATGTAGCCAGTGACCCAGGGCAGGGCAGGTACAGTTCCCAAAAGCACCCGTTCTTTAGTGCATTTCTAATGCCACACGATACAGAACACCCTATTGTGTCAGAACACAAGTCTCTGGCATGCACCTCCCACTGTGGTAAATGATGTCCCAAGGTTAAAAACACTTCAAAGACAGAACAGGCCTAATTCTCTTGCGTAGGCGTAAATTCAATTTTTTTTTTAGTGTATTTAGTGTTTTAAATGAGATCAGAAAAGAGGTCTTTCAGCTCATTTACTTCAGTGGAATTACTCTAAGCTTATAGTTGTATAACTGCAGTCAGAATCAGGTCCTACATAAGCAGCTTTCAGCCCATAATACTTTGAAATAAATTTTTAAAAGAACTTGCCAGGATGCTGCAGTATTGAAATGCATCTCCTCCATAGCTGTGACAGCTGTGGCCAATGGGCATGCTGTCATTGTGTTAAAAATCCTATAAATACTTCCAGGAGTCTGAAAAGCAAAAAAAAAAAAAGGATTGCATATAAAAGGTAAAGCTCATGTAAATCTTTATTTACAGAGACAGATGAACCTGTGAAAAATTAAAGTGTTGTATTTGGTTTGTGTGGCAAGGTTTTGGTAGCAGGCGGGTACAGGCCTGGCTTCTGTGAGAAGCGGCTAGAAGCTTTCCCCCCTGTCCGATCAAGCCAATGCCAGCGAGCTCCAAGATGGACCTGCTGCTGGCCAAGGCTGAGCCCATCAGTGATGGTGGTAGCACCTCTGGGATTACAAATTTAAGAAGGGGAAAAAACCTCTGTGCAACAACAACTGGAGAAAGGAGTGAGAATATGTGAGAGCAACAACTCTGCAGAGACCAATATCAGTGTAGAAGGAGGGGGAGGAAAAGCTCCAGGCGCTGGAGAAGAGATTTCCCTGCAGCCCTGGTGAAGACCATGGTAAGGCAGGCTGTCTCCCTGCAGGCCATGGAGTTCCACGGTGCAGCAGATATCCACCTGCAGCCCATGGAGGACCCCACGCCAGAGCAGGTGGATGCCCAAAGGAGGCTGTGACCCTGTGGGAAGCCCATGCTGGAGCAGGCTCCTGGCAGGACCTGTGGACCCATGAAGAGGAACCCATGCTGGAGCAGGTTTGCTGGCAGGTCTTGTGACCCAGTGGGGGGCCCCACGCTGGAGCAGTCTGTTCCTGAAGGACTGCACCATGTGGAA
Organism: Anarhynchus alexandrinus; assembly: GCA_008711295.1. Taxonomy (NCBI): domain Eukaryota; kingdom Metazoa; phylum Chordata; class Aves; order Charadriiformes; family Charadriidae; genus Anarhynchus; species Anarhynchus alexandrinus. The sequence goes on along the minus strand of VUYV01000036.1, from coordinate 363,196 downwards.
GGGACCCATGCTGGAGCAGTTTGTGAAGAACTGCAGCCCGTGGGAAGGATTCAGATTAGAGAAGTTTGTGGAGGACTGTGTCCCATGGGAGGGACCCCACACTGGAGCAGGGGAAGAGTGTGATGAGGAAGGAGCAGCAGAGACGTGTGATGAACTGACTACAGCCCCCATTCCCCATCCCACTGCGCTTCTCGGCGGGAGAGGAGGTAGAGAAATTGGGAGTGAAGTTAAGCTGAGGAAAAAGGGAGGGGTGGGGGGGAAGGTGTTTTAAGGTTTAGTTTTTTATTTCTCATTATCATCCTCTGATTTGATTGGTAATACATTAAATTAATTTTCTCCAAGTTGAGTCTGTTTTGCCTGTGATGGTAACTGGTGAGCAACCTCCCTGTCCTTATCTTGACCCATGAGCTTTTAATTACATTTTCTCTCCCCTGTCCAGTTGAGAAGGGGAGTGATGGAGCAGCTTTGGTGGGCAGCTGGCGTCCAGCCAGGGTCAACCCACCACAAGTGTGCATAATTTTCTACCTTAACATTTAACAATTACACATTTACATTTTTTATAAATTCATCATATATGCATCTAAAAATTCTGCTTTCAGATTTAACCACAATTATCAGATAAATTACCAGACATCAGAAAAACAGTCTACTCTCATCTTGTACGCATCCAGCTCAGAGGTCTCATATGTACTTACTTATTTTCTCCTAATCATAGTATGAAAAACACCAGGAGAAACACGATCTTTTGGGAGCTGAGACTTGGGCGAAGATTGGCCAGTAATAATAAACATGCTTTTCACCTGTAATGATACCTTTCCTCAGGACTGGGACACAGCAACATGATCATATTAGGGAAAATTGTGCTATGAAGATCATATTTTAAACTTAAATGCAGATTTCAGTTACCATTGCCGTCACTGGAGAATTTAGGATTAAAATACTGCTGGTTTAAAACCAGAAAGAAGCAAATAATACATTATAGCTAGAAGAACCAATTTTCACCTAATAAAAGAACGTGTAGCTACTCATTTTACTGGATTCACATTTTATTTGTACTTCAGAGGCTTTAAACTCCCTGTTTCTAGTGGGAGCAACCCATCTGGGAAGCTTCTGGTGTAGAAGGTTAGACAAATGAGGAGGCTTTAATGTTTTATGAGAGTCACATTAAGAAAAATACTTTCATTAGCTCTACAGACATTATACATTTGAGGACTGTTTTGTTTTATATTTCGGTATATTCAGGGCTTCCCCTGAGAAAAGCAGTGGCAATGCAGATTAGATGCCTCAGATGATACAGTACAAATGAGAACAGTTTGTATCGTTGGAGGAGATTATGAGTTCGGCCTCAGGTAAAATGCCTCTTGAAGTTATATTTCCCATGGAATTCCTTTCACTGTTCCAGGATAATATTGCACCATTTGCATTAGTCTGCACTGTATGTGGAAAGTATGAAATAAGAGTTCTTTCCACCTGTACCGCAAACCAGAAGTTTTAATGCTTGTGTTCCTTAGAGCATGAAACTTTTTTAAATTTAATTAACTGTGACACAAAAATGCTATTAAGAATATTAGCCTTTAATGCAGTTGATCTCTCAAGTAATCCCTCTTGCAAAAATGTATTTGCAACCATTTTAATTTTCTACTTATTTAGAAAACCTGACATTTTGAACAGCCACTGCACATCTTGGAGTCTCTCTGCTAAGCTAAATATGCAGATACAAAGTTAACCAGAATGGCTGTGATGAAAAGCCAAAATTGTTTAGGAATTTCTTCAGAAGATGGCAAGTGTGTCTTGTGTGAAACACACAGGAATTTGGACTCCTCCCAGCATAATAGCAACAGGCAGCACTGAAGGCAAAGATTGGCAAGGGTCAGAGGAAAATAAATCACCATAAAGGTGTCACCATGTTGTAGTAGACAGGAAGACAGGATTCAGATCAACATATCTAAGTATAGGTATCTATATGTAGATCTTTATGTTCTCATTGTAGTCAGTGAAGATCTAGTCAATACAGCCAGGTGCTAACTACCTAGTCAACCAGACACCAAATGCCAGCTTCAGAGTGAGCTGAATCACTGTCCAGCACTCACAAAAAATAGCCAATTCCTCCAGAATTTTTTTCCTAAAGGAATTAATAACCTGAGGGAGAGCTCTGAATAAGTACAGGTTGCAAGCTGCCATGAGAAAGCTCTATCTGTATTAGAAAACTTAATTCACCTTTGATTTCTTTCTGATACTGAGGTACAGAGTGACCTGGTGTGTAGTATATTAAACAATCTTACCATGCCAAACACAATGTATACATCTAGACTGATATTAGAAGTGGTTTCTGGTGCTTTGCTAGCTGACAAACTATGCCCAGGAATTACTTGTGAGGCTGCTAATTGGCCTAGGCCAAAACTGTACCAGGACAGCTGAATAAATACAGAGTCCAGATCCAGTGATGGGGAACACTTCCTGGTGCTTTTCCGTTTCCTAGCATAGACAGAGCTACTATGTGTGGTCATTCAGAAAAGCACTAATTTTCAATCTGAACCTTCTGACTGACTGTGTTAGGAACTGATGACCACAGCTAAGTGCTGTGCAAAAATGTTATCACAGCTTTTATCCCTTATGTACGCTCAGTGATCTTCTCTCATCCATGCTTCCTAGCGAGGAGAAAGTAAGTCAGACTTCGAGTTTCATCAAATATTTAGTGCGAACAAAGTTTTTGGTAGAATCCTCCAGCAGACTGGGAACGGTTGAGCCCACTGAGGCTGAAGGTTAACATTCATATGGCCATTCATTATTCACAGTCTATGAAGTAGGTAAGACATCTGGGCTTGAATCTGTTACTGGACTCCGACCAAAGGCCTCCTAGGGTAACCCAGATGTTTTTTGTCCACAGTGGTCAAACCAGGGTAGAGATGATGCTAACCAGATCACCTCTTCCATGTCACCCTTCCATGGCAGAGGGAAAGATTGTGGTAGCCAAGTTTTAGATCTTTGCTTACCCCCACAAAGCTTTTGAGACTCTGGAGGTAGAAAGCCAACAAGGGATTGTGAATCAATTTGGCCATAAACATATTCCAAAACATACAAACAATTTTAAAAAGTGGAAATTCTTGTTTAAGTAAAAGATCATCTAAAGCACATTTTAAAATATTGCTTTCTGAGCTTAACTTAGTCTTCATGAGTCCAAAGCTGCAGTAACTGAAAACCTGCCTTGAACTATGAACTGAGATTGCTTGTCAAGCTGATTTTCCTCAAACTCATCACAATCTTACAAGAAACAAACATCAGGCACTTTGTTTACATTACAAGGATCTAACCTTACTAACACTAATGCAAGTTACACTTGCTTTACCTGTATTCAGCTGTTTCCAAGCTTTGTTGTACCTCAAACAACAAACACATTTATGCACCCTATAAATGCATTAAATCCTTGGAACATGCACACTAAAAAAAAAATAAAATAATTTTAAAGTTGTGGAGGGTTATTTCCAAAAGGTTCTGTGAATGTCAAAACTACGACTGTATTCAAAAAAGATTAGATATGATATTGAAAGACACATTGATCGATTTTAAACATGATGGTCCAGATAAAGTTTTGGCTTATAAAGGTCCTGAACTAGATTGCTGGAATTTAGCACAATGTGCCAGTGAAAGAGTCACTCTGTACTTGCCAGAAGCATCCACTACTGGCCTCTGTTGAAATCAGTCTTTAGACTGATGGTGTATAGTCATTCTTACCTTATTTTCTAAGCAAAACAGCATTGACTTTATCTACAGCCTCCTTTTCCTCACATTTTTGATGGTTCAGTAGACCCATTAGCACTATAACAAAGTTCTATTAAATCAGTAGGTTTGCTTTTATATTGTAATATATCAGAATATGTTTAATCATTGCATAAATAAAGACAAGTCAGAGGGAAACGTTATTTGGAAGAATTCTGAGCAAGTTGCTTAACTAGAAACACACAAAGTAGCAGGGTTTTTTAGAGTAGTTTTGATGACGAAAGCTCAGGATCTTAAAACTGTTCAGCTCACTATACTCAGGCACAAAGCTTCTGTGGTGTACCGTGAGGTCATGCAAGCATCATTTGCCACCTTTGTCATCACCCAAATGAATATTTCTAAAGTACAGCATGCATAGGGATAACAGCAACTGTCTTTGGGTAGCTCCTTTAAGATGTGTATGTGATCTGTATATGATCTATCTGCCAGAATCCTGCAGGACAGATGGTAATTTCTATATTTCTGTAAGCTTCCAGCAAAGCTAACAGAATGTCCACTTTTTCAAAAATGTATCCATACCTGCTTCTTGAAAACATCACTCAGTCTTTGTTGTCATCTCACATAATGTGATCAACTGGAGACTTCAAGAGCTCTTCTGGCACCAGAGTTAACCCCAGGGTTATATGATTCCACTGCTGATTGAAAAAAGCCGAAACATAAATATGTAAACTGAACAGCTTTTGTCATTGATTCCATTATTGTAATCTCTACTCCAGTTGCTCTTGTAAAATAATGAATCATCACCAACTTATTGTAAAAGAACACATTCTTTCAGCACCAGTGTGATTTTCATGGCAAGAGTCTATTCATTCTGAATTGTTAATATAATCTTCTGTGCATTTTTATGATTACACTCTTTTACAGAAGGTTTTATGTTGCATCCTGCTGGCAGTAGATGAAAGACTAGAGACATTTTCAAACCCTGGATTTTTATACTATGTTTGTGACTGATGCCACTCCATTCTTGTGGAATAAATGTATGGATTTACCCACTGCTGCTTTTTTCATCAATGGGTAAGTGGGAGATTGCATACACTGGTGTGTGGTCTCACAGAAGGAAGTGTTACACATGAAAATCACACATGCATATTTTGTATAAATTGCATAATTTAACTCAATATAAACCCGTGTATAATAAACTCTCACAGGTTTTTGAGTAACATCCTGATAATTTTTTACATGATATCCCTCTCTTCTGCTGCATGATCATCTTATATATGTCGATAGAGCATACCAGTCACATTCTAAAATATACTCAAGAGATTTAGGCATTTATGGCACAATAACTCTCAAAGATCCACAAGAACTGAATAGGCATAAGTTACTGCTGAGAGAGGCAAGTTAGGTTAATAGGCCCCTTAGAGAATTTTGAAAATGCAATTTTTGCCTCTGATGTTTACTATTATTCTTATCATTTTGTGCAAGTTTTCTCCACTAATGTCTGTTCACTGCTTTAGAACTCTATTTCTCAAGTTCTTGGGGAAAGGATTCCCAGCTGTCTTCTTGTGATCCCCTGAGCACCACAACAATTCCTCCCGGCAGGGAGTGAGAGGCAGCTGCAATTACTGTCTGTAACTGTACATGCCTCGTCTGTGCCTTGGAAAAACTGAACTACTGATGGCAATTAAAGGTAATGTCTAATTCCTTCTTTCACTCGACACTTGAGGTGAAATATGTCTTGCATAACTCCACACTGCAGACATCTACATTGGGATGGTCAACCGAACCTCCCTCTGTTCCCTCTGTTCCTTCTGTCCGTCTGTCCCTCCCTCTGTCCCTTCCCTCTGTTCTGTAGAGGGAAGTAGATGCTTTTCAGGTATTTTTGATCTATTTTGGATATCTACTATAAAATGACATGAATTAAACCTTACAAATCCTACAAGCCTTTTTTTTTTTTTTTTAATTATAAGGAGAAATAAGAGTGACTAGGTCAAATGCAGTTGACTAAAACCAGAGCCTAAAGATCAAGTTCTGTAGACACAACTACTTACTGTGTCTGTCACTATTCTGCTGTGAAGAAATGAACTTCTGCTGGGATACACTACATAACTCTCCTTGAAAGCAGTGTGTAGAAGTGTTACTTTTGAGAATTAATAAGAAAACCTAAATTCATGGTGCAATAATTTGCTTCATTTTGGTGTAAGTTTCACTGAAACACAATGTAAGTGAGAAAATAACATTCTCTGCAAATCAAGTAATTGTTCAAAATACTTACTCTAATTTTTTAAATTTTATTTTGCATAATGGTTTTGAAAGAACTAATGTAAAAGTTAACAAAAATATAATGAAGCTATATATCCGTCATCATCTTTACCCATGATTTTATTAACATGCTGAGGGAAACAAAAAGGAGAGAAAAAACTTCCAAAAAAACCTGGCGTGGTGACCAGTGTTATGAGCCATTCTAGGTGTATTTCATTGGAAAAGGATGGGTGGCAAGAGAAGCTTTATAACACTGTAGGGACTTAGTGAGAAGTGAGAGAGCTAAGTCTGACTGAAAACACTTCGAAGTATTTATCTTGGAGGAAATACAGTTCATGTAAAAGCATTAATTATTTAGTGGAAGGTAGCTTGAAATAGTTACAGAATTTTTGAAAATAAAAGAGTATTTCAGAATAGAAAAAACCTTGGAGAATAGTTCATTTTCTGAAACTTGAGGAATTTCGGACCCTTCCCAATGAAAATTGTCCAAGAAAAAAAAAAAATCCTTGCACTTACACAGCTTTTCACACTAGCATTCCACACTTTTGAACTATGCAGTCATACTCAATAGCCCTGGTAAGGTGTCATCAGACAGAAACAACCAAAAAAGAATCCAGACATAGCGGACGACCTGCCCAAGGTTAGAAGGAAAGTCTCTAACATTAATGGAAAGGGAAGATCACATCAAGCATCCTGAGCACAGGAATCCCTCTGTTCTGCTGGCAATAAGACCAGCTTGAAATGGGATTGTGAGATGTTCTGTTCAAATCAAAGCAGCCAGAACCACCAAGGGCTAGACACTGCGGTAGGTGCAAGTTAGTAAGGAGACAGAGGAGGAAATCCTGCCTTGATGCCCACTCACCAGTGTGGGGAAGGAGACAGTTTTTTTTCCTAATCTTGTGCTGCTGGGGCAGAAGGGGTGGAAAGGGTAGGCCAACGCTGATAGCATTTCAAAACAGGGAGTAAGCACAGATAGGACCACATAGGTGAGGAACTTTAGGAGGAGGCCTATCACGTCTTTGAAAGATAAGAGCATGGCATCACATTTCCCCAATTCAAGAAGCATTAGAGTCCGTAGATGTTTTTCATCAAGGCAATTTTTTCTCGCTTCATGATCTTCAGCCTTACCCAAGTCCAAAGGAGGCCTAACAGAAAGAAACCAAGCATACTGCATGAATGTATAGAGGCTGTTATGCATGCTACCATATACTACTATATGCTACTATAGCATAGTGCTGCAGCTGAGGTTGAAGATGACATCACAAACGTTTGATAGTTTAATCACAAGTTGAGTATGTTAAAGTCAAAAGTTAAATGAGTGCTAATCTAAACATCTATGAAAATACAAAGAGAATAAAACTGGACAACTAGTGAAGTATCAAGTCTAACATTGTAATCAAAAGCAGGACATTAAGTTAAGAAGCAGAAAATAATTGTCATTTGCATTTGAGTAAAAGCAATAAAGAAGAGATGAGAAAATTGGAAGAAGCTGTAGTGTCATCTACCTAGTTATTATTTATCAATTTCAGTTTTCTGCTGGGTCTAACTGGGAAGTTACTTTCCTTTAGGAAGAACAGAGTACACATTTTCCCCAGGTTTTATTAGGAGACACGTGCTCACACACCCATGTATGTTCCCCACCCCCCCCACACACCCCCCGACCCCCAATACAATAACTATCAAGTTGGGAGGGGTATCTTTTCCTGAGAAACAAGTATCCCCATCAATTCACTTCTCTATACAGTTTACCTACCTTTCAGAGGCATAGTTAGAATTTTTTCATATGTATTTTTGTAGTTTACTGATCTGCCTGTGAGAAGCTCTTTTGTTTAACATTCAACTCCAAAATCAGGAGGTTCACTTTGGGTTGATTGAGCCCTTTCTTTTTCATTAGATAGCTATGCAATGGCATGAAAATTTATCAGTGTTGTTGAGACAATGGTCCAATCAAAGTAACTGTTTTTCCCCTGGGGGGGGGGTCAGGGGGGAGAAGGGGAAGGAGGTATGTTCAATAATTAAAATCATACTCCAGCCATATTTAGAGCTGTCAGTGCAAAAATACATACGAAGCTCTTCAGTAGCGTTTTATCACCTGAAACAGGAAATTATTTCCAAAAATATCATCCTCATGCTTAAGATTTTTGGTCCTCAGCTTTCAGAATGATTGTAACACAAGACCCGGGCAAGTGAGCTTAACGTCTTCAAATGTTACTACCTACAAAAGCTACTGAGGACAGGGGAAGAGAATCTGCAATTTGGGTACTACTCCATCAGTTTTCTTACCAACCTCAGGTCACGTTTGAACATGGAAATATTGACACTACACAGGAAACATTATGATTGCACAGATCATAGCAAAGGACAACATACACAAACATGCCATCCCTGTCTCTGAAGAATAGCCACAAGCAGTTTGAAAGCTTATGGGTAGGAATTAGAGACTGAAGCAACAAAGGGAACCTTGTGGTTGTTGTCTACTACAGATCACCCAATCAAGAGGAGCTTATTGACAAAATCTTCTTCCTCCAGCTATAGGAGGCATTGCGCTTGTAGGGTCTCATCCTGCTGGGGGACATCAACCACCCTGACATCTACTGTAAAAGTAGCACAGCAAGCTGTAGGCAATCCTGGAGACTCCTGGAATACATTGAGGATAACTTAAGCGAGGTGATAGACAGCCCCACCAGAGGGGATGCAATACTGGACCTGTTGGTCAACAACACAAGTGAGCTAATCGGTAAGGTCAAGATCGGAGGCAGCCTGGGCTGCAGTGACCATGCACTGGTGGAGTTCACAGTCCTGAGGGATATGGGTCAGGCAGAGTTAAGTCAGGATCCTAAATTTTAGGAAATTGAACTTCCAGCTCTTTCAAGGAGTTAGTCAATAGGACCCCCTGGGAAACTGTCCTCAGGGACAAGGGAGCAGAAAAAAGCTGGCAGATCCTTAAGGATGCTTTCCATACAGCTCAAGAGCTCCCGATCCCCAGGTGTAAGAAATCAGGAAAGGAAGGCAAGAGACCAGCATGGATGAGTCAAGACCTGCTGGTCAAACTAAAGGGCAGGAAGGAAATGCACAGGCAGTGGAAGCAGGGACAGGTATCCTGGGAAGAGTATAGAGAAACTGCCCGGTTGTGTAGGGATGGGGTCAGGAAGGCCAAGGCACAGCTGGAGCTGAACTTGGCAAGGGATGCAAAGAATAATAATGAGGGCTTCTACAGGTCGGTCGGCCAGAAAAGAAAGGTCAAAGAAAGCATATTGCTTCTGATGAGCAAGACCAGCAAACTGGTAACAATGGCTGAGGAGAAGGCTGAGGTACTAAATAACTTTGTTGCCTTGGTCTTCACTGGCAACCTCTTGAGTGGATGGACCACAGGACAGGGACTGGGGGAGCAAAGTCACTCCCACTGTAAGAGAAGATCAGGTTTGTGACCACTTGAGGGACTTGAACATAAAGAAGTCTATGGGACCTGACAAGATGCATCCCAGCACCCTGAGGCAGTTGTCAAGCCACTTTCCATATTTGAAAAGTCATAGCAGTCAGGTGAAGTCCCTGATGACTGGAAAAAGGCAAACATTGCACCCATTTTTAAAGAGGGTAAAAAGGAGGACCCTGGGAACTACCAACCTGTCAGCCTCGCCTCTGTGCCTGGGAAGATCATGGAACAGATCCTCCTAGAAGCTATGCTAAGGCACATGGAGGCGATTCAATGCAGCTAGTGTGGCTTCACCGAGGGCAAGTCCTGCCTGACCAACCTAGTGGCCTTCTATGATGGAGTGACTACATCATTTGACAAGGGAAGAGCTACAGATATCATCTGTCTGGACTTCCGTAAGGCCTTTGACATGGTCCCCCACAACATCCTTCCCTCTAAATTGGACAGATATGAATTTGATGGGTGGACTGTTGGGTGGATGACGAATTGGTTGGATGGTCTTATCCAAAGGGTAGTGATCAATGGCTTAATGTCCAGATGGAGATCGGTGACAAGTAGTGTCCCTCGGGGGTCCATATTGGAACCAGTACTGTTTAATGTCTTCATCAATAACAGACAGTGGGATCAAGTGCATCCTCAGCAAATTTGCAGAGGACACCAAGCTCAGTGGTGTGGTTGACACGCCTGAGGGATGGGATGCCATCCAGAGGGACCTGGACAAGATTGAGAAGTGGGCCCATGCAAACTTTATGAGGTTCAACAAGGCCAAGTGCAGGGTCCTGCACCTGGGTTGGGGCAACCCCTGGCATCAATACGGGCTGGGGGATGAAGGGATTGAGAGCAGCCCTGCCGAGAAGGACTTGGGGGTACTGGTGGATGAAAAGCTGCACATGAGCCAGCAATGTGTGCTCGCAGGCCAAAAGGCCAACTGTGTCGTGGGCTGCATGAGAAGAAATGTGGCCAGGAGGTCAAGGGAGGTGATTCTGCCCCTCTACTCTACTCTGGTGAGACCCTACCTGGAGTATTGCATCCAGCTGTGGAGCCTTCATCACAGGAAAGACGTGGACCTGTTGAATCAGGTCCAGAGAAGGGCCTCAAAAATAATCAGAGGGCTGGAACACCTCTCCTACGAGAACAGGCTGAGAGAGTTGGGGTTGTTCAGCCTGGAGAAGAGAAGGTTCCGGGGAGACCTTATAGTGGCCTTTCAGTAATGCTGCAATAGGACAAGGGGTAATTATTTTAAACTAAAAGAGGGTAGATATAGATTAGATATAAGGAAGAAATCTTTTACAATGAGGGTGGTGAAACACTGGAGCAGGTTGCCCAGAGAGGTGGTAGATACCCCATCCCTGGGAACATTTAACGTCAGGTTGGACGGGGCTCTGAGCATCTAGTTGAAGATGTCCCAGCTCATTGCAGACGAATCAGACTAGATGACCTTTAAAGGTCCCTTCCAACCTAAACTATGCTATGATTCTATGAATGCACTGATTACAGGAGAAGTCTTATTCTATGGGAATTTACTGTAACTCTTTCATGAACTCTATTTCTTCCCATGGAGGAAAACAATATTATTGTAGCACTGTGTCCTATGTGCCACAATTGCATGCATACTCTAGTCATTAACAAGCAATAAATTTTATATCAATTACCATACTTCTCTCTGATTTCAAGCACCTTCTTTCCAACATAGAAAAAGAGCTGTCTACAAGTCTGACCTAATTTTTCAAGCTTCTGCATGGTTATGTGGGAAAATCCCATTTCTGTGGAAAGCTATGTCTGCACAATCCTATAGCTACTTAGGGAAAAAAGGTCCTGGATTGTTACAGACAGGTTAATCTTAAGTGCAGGACAGAAGCAAAATGACCCAGATTTTGCAGAGGTATCTAGGCACCTGACTAAATGACTTTACCAGAATATGAGATCAATTCTTGGAGACATATGAGAGCATATCTGCTTTGATACTGAAATCCAAGTGCCCTTGACATTTGCAAATCTGCAATATACTTCCTCCCTATCATCCTATGCCTATACACTCTTACAGCATTTAAACAGGTACTAGGAACAGCACAGAGTCTTGTGGAAATCCCTGGTGAAGCTGCAAAGAAGCCAGAAGCAATAAGGTAGTGTGAGTGTAGTCCTATGCTCCACACTAGGTCGTACCACCAGCACACCCATGCTCACCCTGGAGTCTGAGCTGAAGATCCTGTAAGGTGTTATACGCCACCATGCATTCAGGGACAATGTTTTCTAAAGCTAGTTCAGGTACTGCTGTCCCCCAAGTTTGTGCTATATCCTGGCCTTCGCCCACAGGCTACCAAACTGCTGAGCCCAGGCCCTACAGTACTTGGGCTGGGATGAGAAGTAATATTTTTCATCAGTACTGGGACAAATTTTGCCCAGGCACACTGAGCATCCTTAATACCTATTGCTGGCCATCTGTTGTCTCAGGAGTGCTGAAAGCAGGTTACCTGCCCCAAAAATGGCATGAATACAAATGACCGTGATAGATGCATGAAGTGTGAGACAGTCCTAGGGGCAACTTTTGATGCTAGGGCATGAAATACTTAGACACCTAAGTCAAATCAGCTGCTGAACTACAGGATGATGATATATCTGCCTGAGATACGGGGTGGGATGGGGAGAAAATGTTTATCTTAAGCTCTCAGCCAAATGCTCTCAGGTGACATAGGTCTAGTCTCCCCCAGGATTTCTCAGGAGGCTCCTTTTCATCGTATTGTATTCTGGATACTCTATGAAGAGGGGGAATGCATGATTTGGGGGTGAAAAGTCTCCAGGCAGGAAGCTACAAGGATTAGGCACTGTAACATAGAGCAGGTTGGTCCCCAAGAACCTTTAATATCCTTAATTACATCTGAGCTATGATTATTAGGACCAGCCGGGAATGCTGAAGTCTTGGCACAGACCAACAAAGCATCAAACTTGTTTCCTGTTTGTTTGGTTTTTCCCCATCCAATTGCTAGTGCCTTTTTAAGGTCCAAGCCATGCCTGCTCTTCATCAAGTTCTCAAAAAAATATATTAAACTTTGATTAAATTTGACAGATGCTATGACAGAAAACCTTGCAGAATGGCACAGTGAAAATCTGAAGCAGCTGCACTAATTTCTCACTGTTCCCATCCAGCTGACCTTTTCTTTGCCTAGAGAAGAGACCCAGAAAAAACTCCTTGGATTACCACTTATTTGAATCCAGAAAAAAAAACAAACAACAAACCAACCAAACTATGCAAAAACCCCTGATGTCTTGTATTACTTGCTCTGTGTCATTAAGATAATTAGACAAACAAAGCCGACCAGGCGATAAAGAACAAACATTTCTACACTGAAGAATAAGACACTATAACAATTATTTGCATACTTTTTTACAACTGTAGCTACTGTTTACCAAATTTTCTCTACCACACGAGCTATAGCCACAGAAGCAGAGAACTGGAAACTTGTGAAAGGCTGCAATATGTCCAGGTAGCACATCTGAACCTAGGTTCAGATATACCAATCTACACAATTCAGGTAGGTCAAAGACTGCACCCAGTGTGCNGCATCTAGTTGAAGATGTCCCAGCTCATTGCAGACGAATCAGACTAGATGACCTTTAAAGGTCCCTTCCAACCTAAACTATGCTATGATTCTATGAATGCACTGATTACAGGAGAAGTCTTATTCTATGGGAATTTACTGTAACTCTTTCATGAACTCTATTTCTTCCCATGGAGGAAAACAATATTATTGTAGCACTGTGTCCTATGTGCCACAATTGCATGCATACTCTAGTCATTAACAAGCAATAAATTTTATATCAATTACCATACTTCTCTCTGATTTCAAGCACCTTCTTTCCAACATAGAAAAAGAGCTGTCTACAAGTCTGACCTAATTTTTCAAGCTTCTGCATGGTTATGTGGGAAAATCCCATTTCTGTGGAAAGCTATGTCTGCACAATCCTATAGCTACTTAGGGAAAAAAGGTCCTGGATTGTTACAGACAGGTTAATCTTAAGTGCAGGACAGAAGCAAAATGACCCAGATTTTGCAGAGGTATCTAGGCACCTGACTAAATGACTTTACCAGAATATGAGATCAATTCTTGGAGACATATGAGAGCATATCTGCTTTGATACTGAAATCCAAGTGCCCTTGACATTTGCAAATCTGCAATATACTTCCTCCCTATCATCCTATGCCTATACACTCTTACAGCATTTAAACAGGTACTAGGAATAGCACAGAGTCTTGTGGAAATCCCTGGTGTAACTGCAAAGAAGCCAGAAGCAATAAGGTAGTGTGAGTGTAGTCCTATGCTCCACACTAGGTCGTACCACCAGCACACCCATGCTCACCCTGGAGTCTGAGCTGAAGATCCTGTAAGGTGTTATACCCCACCATGCATCCAGGGACAATGTTTTCTAAAGCTAGTTCAGGTACTGCTGTCCCCCAAGTTTGTGCTATATCCTGGCCTTCACCCACAGGCTACCAAACTGCTGAGCCCAGGCCCTACAGTACTTGGGCTGGGATGAGAAGGAATGTTTTTCATCAGTAGTGGGACAAATTTTGCCCAGGCACACTGAGCATCCTTAATACCTATTGCTGGCCATCTGTTGTCTCAGGAGTGCTGAAAGCAGGTTACCTGCCCCAAAATGGCACGAATACAAATGACCATGACAGATGCATGAAGTGTGAGACAGTCCTAGGGGCAACTTTTGATGCTAGGGCATGAAATACTTAGACACCTAAGTCAAATCAGCTGCTGAACTACAGGATGATGATATATCTGCCTGAGATACGGGGTGGGATGGGGAGAAAATGTTTATCTTAAGCTCTCAGCCAAATGCTCTCAGGTGACATAGGTCTAGTCTCCCCCAGGATTTCTCAGGAGGCTCCTTTTCATCGTATTGTATTCTGGATACTCTATGAAGAGGGGGAATGCATGATTTGGGGGTGAAAAGTCTCCAGGCAGGAAGCTACAAGGATTAGGCACTGTAACATAGAGCAGGTTGGTCCCCAAGAACCTTTAATATCCTTAATTACATCTGAGCTATGATTATTAGGACCAGCCGGGAATGCTGAAGTCTTGGCACAGACCAACAAAGCATCAAACTTGTTTCCTGTTTGTTTGGTTTTTCCCCATCCAATTGCTAGTGCCTTTTTAAGGTCCAAGCCATGCCTGCTCTTCATCAAGTTCTCAAAAAAATATATTAAACTTTGATTAAATTTGACAGATGCTATGACAGAAAACCTTGCAGAATGGCACAGTGAAAATCTGAAGCAGCTGCACTAATTTCTCACTGTTCCCATCCAGCTGACCTTTTCTTTGCCTAGAGAAGAGACCCAGAAAAAACTCCTTGGATTACCACTTATTTGAATCCAGAAAAAAAAACAAACAACAAACCAACCAAACTATGCAAAAACCCCTGATGTCTTGTATTACTTGCTCTGTGTCATTAAGATAATTAGACAAACAAAGCCGACCAGGCGATAAAGAACAAACATTTCTACACTGAAGAATAAGACACTATAACAATTATTTGCATACTTTTTTACAACTGTAGCTACTGTTTACCAAATTTTCTCTACCACACGAGCTATAGCCACAGAAGCAGAGAACTGGAAACTTGTGAAAGGCTGCAATATGTCCAGGTAGCACATCTGAACCTAGGAGCTCAGAAGCCTTACCAATATACACAATTCAGGTAGGTCAAAGACTGCACCCAGTGTGCCCATGAGCCCAAGTGGTCGAACTCCACAACAGACACAAACCCAAGATTTTTGATTTAGAGATTTCCTAAAGCTTTCATGAGACAGTGGAGATGGTCAGGGCTAGAAAGGACATTTCTAGATCATGGAGTGAGGAGGAAGTAGGGAATGACGTGAAGGCAATGAGTCATGCATGGAAGGAATGAGGAGTAGCAGAGGGTCCTCAGGCACCTGTGGAGAGACAGATAATGGGAGACACTGCTTCCTGTTTCTTTCCTTTTAGAGGGAATGGGCTTTTCTTTTTTTTCTAGAATCTGAATATAGGATATATATCCCAACTAGATGGCAGTACCTATTAAAATGACAGTAACACATAATAATTTAGGTTAGAATGGACCTCTGGATATCATCTGATCCAAACCCCATTCAAAGCAGGGCCAACTTCCAAGCTGGGCCCAGATGCAGTGGTAAACCAGGCCGCTCAGGGCCAGATCCAGATCAATTTTCTGGAGATTCCCCAGTCTATCTTCACAACCAGCTCTGCAAACAACACTAGGAGCTCAGCTGCCTCCTTGGCCCTGACCCTTCCAGCTGTGAGCACCTTTCCCATACACACACACCTCCTTCCGCCTAATCCTTCAGAGCTGCCTTTCTGCTCACTGTTGATCCTGCTACAGAGCTACATGGTCTCTGTAGTCACTGTCCACTCCTTCACTAACCACATTTCAGCTTTACCTCTGCAGGTTTCCGTTCACCTCCCAGTCTCTCACTCCCCCCCTTTTTTTTTTCCTCCTGTGTGTCAGCCCTGGAAATGACATTCCCTCTTAACTTGCACTAAGTCCTTTCTTTGTGGTGCCAGGACAAGCAGGAAGAAGTTGCATACAAAGAAGAACATGCAGTGAGGAAAGCCCCATGGAGAGACACTGTACACAGTAGGAACAGCTCCTCTAGTGATCTGTTTGCAGCCACAGAATAAACCAGAAGTAGGTGCTGGTGACTGTTGAAAAGAGTCCTTCCCATCCCTTTTGAGTTGTTGAGGATGGTAGCAGACCCAGGCAGTAATTAACCCCAATTACCTACACAGAGGAGAAGGGAGGGGGGCTGCTTTTAGTACAGAGTAGAGTTTGAAAGCAGAAATGCACCTGTGCTTCATTTCCCTGTGATGGAAATTATCAGAGACTATGGGCCTGCAATGGAAGCAGTGCTCGTGAGCTCATTAATCTCAACATGATTGATTACTTCTAAAGGTAAATGAATGTTTTTCATAGATGCACATGTATCCTTTTTGACTTGTACTGATGAAGGCAATGCTAGAGGCATGAGAAGCTAAGGTTGCATGCAAATTACAGACACGATTTTGCCAACTTTGGATATTTATGATACTGTTCTATACCAGCTAACCAGGCTATTTTGTTGGGGGTTTTTTGGTGAAAAATATTGTCATCGTGGAAAGGCAAAAACCAGGATAGTTAATACCTACACACTGCTTACATCAACACTGAAAAATGCAGAGAAACAGAAGCTGCACATTTAAAAAAAAAAACACGTTTGAGGGAACATGAGCCCCTGAATCTCTCCCTGTTGATTCCTGCAATGCTTGGCGGATATGACCTTGTGAACCATTTTCTTTAAGATATAGACAGAAAATATTCTATGTGATATGAGAAACCTGCCTGATTTCTACAAATTCTTGACTAGTACCTCTGTATTTTGTGCCAGTTAATGTCTGCACCTATTGCAAAAATCATACTCTGGGGAATAGCAGTTGTTTAATTGACTTCAGAAAACCTAGTTGACAGGTAAAGGTAGGTAGTTGTTGTGCCATGGGGAAAATAAGTTTTATTAATACATTAGGACTGGGACTAGGCTGAAAAGATGTATAATTTAATTTGTTTATTGAATGAAAATATTGAAAAATTAGGTTATCATAGCACATGATAGGCAGGTAGGCGGGGATGGTGGAGTCTTCGGTTGTGCCTGAATAACATATCGAATGCTAAAGGAGGCTTCTCTTTTAGGTTTTTTTCTACTTTCTGAAAATAAGAGAAGTCTTCAAATCCAATAAAAATCATTCTGCTGGAAACAGGTTTTGTAAAAATACGATTTTTTTTTCATTTATTTTATTTTTAAAACCAAGTATTTGAAGCTAGAGACCAACTAACCTCCCTAGCCAGAACATTTTCACTGAATCAGTAGCCTGAACACTTCCAGGCCAAAGTGCACTCATCACTTACTCAATGCAGAATTCAACTCCTCTGTCCCAGATGTCAGAAAGAAAAATCAATAAAGCTTGCGCTACTCAGAACAGACAAAACATGAACAGAAGAACCATTCTCTGCTTGTTTAAGAACAAGTCTTTTAAATATCTGAGGAGAAGGAAATACTGCATGAGTAATAGAAGTTTAAAAGAATTTCCTGGCTACTGTTTATTCAACAAATATAAAAATAATAGGTTATATTTTCACAAGCAAAATGTGAGACAGCCTGACATATGGTGATGATGTTAAAGCCTGGACCTCTAATCCCAGAATTATGGTAGGGAAACCCTGAAATTGGAGTGTCTTTTTTATTCTTCCAACTCCAATAATTTACTTCTAAAGATCGTGTAGTCCAGTGATTGTTTGCATGAGTAGAAGTCTCCAAAGGCCTTAGTTTCCATGCTGCAGTCTCACAATGTCTTTTGCAGGCTTGGTCTGGAAATTTGCAACACCCTGTTCTTCCATGGTTTCCTTGCTAACAGTTTGGTTTGCTGATGAACAGCTGTAAGTGTCTAACAATTTGCAGAAGGGTTGTGCGTGCCTCTTGCACCGAATAAAGGCTATCTCTGTGTTACCTGCTTCCTTGCTAACTGTATATCTTTATAAAATGCACTGTTGACAACTTTAGAGAGTGGTGTTTCTGGAAAGCCTGTAGCAGTTGACAGGCTGGATGGGCAGTGCTGCATTTCTGTTTCAGGAAGTGTAATTTGCAGGCAATGGCCTAAAATTTCCAAAGTTACTAGAGAAATTTTGAGTGGCTCTTTTCTTTTTTCTTTTTTTTTCTTTTATTTTCTTTTTTCTTTTTTTTTTTTTTTTTTTTTTTTTTCTCTCCAGCCTGGGAAGTCTTAAACTGGCTTTGTTCTCAGAGAGGAACAGCTCAGCCAGTACTGGGAAAAAAGTCCTTTCATCTTTCAAATCAGGTGCTCACAAATCCATGCTGCCCAAATCACATTTTACTTTTATCATATGAAGTCAAAATCTCATGTGTTCAAACAGGCTTGTTGAAGTGCTCATGACATCAGTTCATTGGAGCTGAATACAGAAGATATGATGTGTCACTTGGCTCATTAGGAAAACCAAAACAAAACGTTTGCTGTCATTTGGCTGAGTAAGAAACACCACTCATGGTTCTAGATTTTAGGTTGCTTTCAGGTGACTTCACCCACCAAAATAACTTGTGTAAGAATGGAGCAGACTTGCTGGTTTCCACAGTAGCTTGTGAGACTTCTGAACAGCTCAGCTGCTCCAGCACTTCAGTACTTGTCAAACTCACCTACACTGGGGACATGCAGGGGAAGGGAAAGGGAAGGGGAAGGAGGAAGAAAGGCAAAGAGCAGAAAAGACAAGGCAAGGCAGGGAAAGGGAACGCAAGTAAAGATAAAATATTTATAGCCATGGATAAAGAAAAGTGAGGCTTGCACACTAAAACTAGAAGATATATAAAAGGTAACAGAATGCATTTTATAAATATAATGAATTTTCCCCAAAATTCATTCCTAAAGTTTTTAAAATGCCCAACTTCTTCATGATTTTAAATGTTTGTATTTAGCAATATTTAAAATCTAAAACTGTTAGAACAAATATAACCCATCAACTTAACTCCAGTAACAGTTCCAATTTGTAGATTTTTGCCTCTGAATAAATGGTAAATATGGTGAGGATGCCAAATGAGTTGACAGGATTCATATGTAAGCAATTATTTATTATTTATTTGCTTAAATTAGCAACAGATAAATGATAATGAAAATTAAGGACAATGATCAGCTCTTAAAAAATCTGACTTTAACAAAGGTTGTTATTTATCAGACAAAATAATAGGTTTCTCCAAAACTTTTAGAAAACAGTTGTTATTAACACTCAAGCAATTAGACTGATGACAACTAATTACAAACATTTTACTTCTGCAGCTGAGTAGACTAGCATATGCTAGTTATAACTTGCATTGTTTCACAGGCAAATGCTTTTATAATTTAACCTTCATTCTGTGAAAAAGAAAAGTGAAAAAAAAAAGTGAAAAGCAAAAACAAACCCCAAACCTTATCTTAACTCCTTAGTTTTCATTATACTTTCCCTTACTTACAGGGTTTTCTGTGCCTAAAGTTTGAAGTATAGCCTGGGTATGATATAACTTTAGCAGAGCAGCAATCTTCTTCTAGGACATAATCTTTATGGCCACATTTTTCCTCAGGATGAAAAACTTCTCTGTTTCGAAAGACCTGAAAATGTGTTTGCGGGAATGTGTTTGCAGGTCACAGAGAATGTAACAGGAGTCAGAGCTGTGCCAGAAGTACCATTTCATATGTGCGAATGTTGGCTGATTAGGAAGAAACTTAACAGATTCCAGAAGAACCACAAGAATCTCAGTTCTTGGATTCAAGATGAGATTACAAAAGACCACTACAACCATTTTAAACTAAAGTGTACTAATAAATTATTATGAGTAATTCTTGTTTCAGAATTATCTAGCTTCAGTATTCAGTCACTGGTATTCTTCTAATGTTTTTTTGGTATGTCAAAAAGTCCTCCACTATCCAGGTCTGTTTCCCTAGCATGTATTTGTGATTTATATAATTTTTAGATGGGCTTTATTGATTAAATATAGTTCCAGATGTCTTGGGTTTTTTTGATATCGGTGGATAAAGAACTGGCTGGATGGTCACACTCAAAGAGTTGCGGTCAACGGCTCGACGTCCAAGTGGAGACCAGTGACAAGTGGCGTTCCTCAGGGGTCGGTGCTGGGACCTGTACTGTTCAACATCTTTGTTGGCGACATGGACAGTGGGGTCGAGTGCACCCTCAGCAAGTTTGCTGATGATACCAAGCTGTTTGGCGAGGTAGACACGCTGGAGGGGAGGGATGTCATCCAGAGGGACCTGGACAGGCTGGAGAGGTGGACCCAAGCCAACCTCATGCAGTTCAACAAGGCCAAATGCAAGGTCCTACATCTGGGTCAAGGCAATCCCAAGCACAAATACAGGCTCGGCAGGGAATGGCTGGAGAGCAGCCCTGAGGAGAAGGACCTGGGTGTGCTGATTGACGAGAAGCTCAACATGAGCCAGCAATGTGCGATCGCAGCCCAGAAGGCCAACCGTATCCTGGGCTGCATCAAAAGAAGTGTGGCCAGCAGGTCAAAGGAGGTGATTCTGCCCCTCTACTCCACTCTCGTGAGGCCCCACCTAGAGTATTGCGTCCAGCTCTGGAGTCCCCAACATAAGAAGGACATGGACCTGCTGGAGCGTGTCCAGAGGAGGGCCACGAGGATGATCCGAGGGCTGGAGCACCTCTCCTATGAGGAGAGGCTGAAGGAGTTGGGGCTGTTCAGCCTGGAGAAGAGAAGGCTCCGGGGAGATCTTATTGCGGCCTTCCAGTACCTAAAGGGGGCCTACAGGAGAGCTGGGGAAGGACTTTTTACTAGGGCATGTAGTGACAGGACAAGGGGGAATGGCTTCAAACTGGAAGAGGGCAGGTTTAGATTAAACATTAGGAAGAATTTTTTTACTTTGAGGGTGGTAAGGCACTGGAACAGGTTTCCCAGAGAGGTTGTTGAGGCCCCATCCCTGGAGGTGTTGAAGGCCAGGCTGGATGTGGCCTTGGGCAGCCTGGTCTAGTGGGAGGTGTCCCTGCCTATGGCAGGGGGGTTGGAACTCAATGATCTTCGAGGTCCTTTCCAACCTAAACCATTCTATGATTCTATGTTTTATGTCAACACAAGTACATTAATTTTAGATTCCTATGAAAGGAGAAGGATGAGTTTACATGATCTCACCATGATGACTGGCATTCACTATCGTTCCATCTTTTAATTCATTATAAGCTCATCCAGCGTGAGTCACTACACTACAAGAAAGACTGAGGTACTGGAGAGTGCTCAGAGAAGGGCAACAAAGCTGGTGAGGAGTCTAGAGCACAAGTCTTATGAGGAGTGGCTGAGGGAACTGGGGTTGTTCAGCCTGGAGAAAAGTAGGCTCAGGGGAGACCTTATCTCTCTCTACAACTACCTGGAAGGAGGTTGTAGAGAGGTGGGGTTGGTCTCTTCTCCCAAGTAATAATCAATAGGACAAGAGGAAAGAGACTCAAGATGCACCAGGGGAGGTTTAGGTTGGATATTAGGAAAAATTTCTTCACTGAAAGGGTTATCAAACATTGGAACAGGCTGCCCAGGGAAGCAGTTGAGTCACCATCTCTGGAGGTATTTAAAAGATGTGTAGATGTAGTGCTGAGGGACATGACTTACTTAGTGCTAACTTAGCAGTGTTAGGTTAGCAGTTGGACTTGACGATCTTAAAGGTCTCTTCCAACCAAAATGATTCTATGATTCTATGTTTCCTTGAAATCAATGCTGAGCTATTATTTCCAGACTCCTAAATAGACATTCTTGAAAAAAAATCATTTCCCTATTTTTTTCTGAACACTAAGATGGCAGTTATCAAGATTAATTTAAAAAAAAGTTTAACTTTATGTATACTGTAGACATGGAAAGTATCAAAAGCACGTCCAATTTTCTGTTCAGTAATTTTACTTTTTAGCTAAGTCTCTTCTAATTAACTGAACTCTCTGAAATTAACAGTATATTTTTAAAACTGTAGTCCACTCCCAGAATGATAAGACCTGAATATTTATAATTTATTTTAAGGCATGGTATGCAGAGATGTTCTTGCTTATACTTATTGCTATAACAACCAAGATCAGCTAACTGTGTTACTGGCCTCGTTGGAGGGTCAGAAGCAGAAAAGCATAGAGGGGTCGCACCTGCGGGGAGGAGCAGACAGGACAGGTGACCCAAAACTGACCAACAGGGTATTCCATCCCATCTGCCTCATGTTTAGTGTAAAAGCTGAGGGATCAAAGTGTCAGCCCTCTTTCTTCAATGGCTGGTGCCCGAGGAGGACTCTGTCTGTTCATCTGCCTTTGGTCCCAATCCATGCATTCCTGAATCCAGATCTGGAATCCAGTGCCCATCCATTGCTGAGTCCAGTCTGGGACATTCCCAGTGCCAGCCAGCGATGTTATTGTCATCCTGAGGGCTTGATATGGTCTTGTATATATTGTATGTATTTCATTATTTTAATTTTTTATTAATTTATTAATACTGTAATTAAAGTAGTTCAGTTTTTTCCTAAATTCCTAAGTCTCTTTCTCTCTCTCTCTCTCTTCTGCTTGGAGAGAGATAGGGGAGAGCATCTGTCGTTCATTTCAGCGACCAGTCTGGCCCAAACCACAACAAACCTTTTGTTGCCACTGAATGATATGGGTATACCTAATACAGAAGAAAACGTTTATTACATATCTCTTCCTTTTATACAATAGGAGCGATTACGTTACTTTCCTTAACTATCCTTCCTACTCCTAAGAATGTTTCCTTCTGCTGAATCTAAAAAGTACCCTCATCTCGTCTTTAACCTTCATAACCATGGAATTTTTAATCAATATCTGTCATTGTTTTTACTAACTGGAAATTCTTTATCTCCCTTTTTGTGTAAATTACTCTATATTTCACTGTTTATTTTATCACTGATGTTATTACCTTCCTACTCAACTGAGGTTCTTTTATAATGAAATAATCTTCAAATATGAATGAAGAATTATGGAAGAGTTAATTATCTTGTCAAGTATTTCTAACACTTCCAGATTCCCAGTTACTATTTTACATTTTATATACATAAAAGTTCCCTTCCATTTTATTCTGCTTACACTTCTTTTTGCTTCAGGGAATTGAATTCTTTAAAATTCTAAGAAATTAAGATCTGAAGATATAGGCTATTCACACAACCCCTTTCTCTCTTCTTGACTCTGTACAAGCCTTTTAATTTTAGTGTTTTACTTGGCAATGCTCAGATATCCAAAAGGCATATTTTTTTTTTTAATGTTAAACTACACTAGCTGGTTCATGAGCTATTAACAGATTTACCTGAGTATTTGTTATATGCTACATAGAATCACAGAATCATAGAATCATTTAGGTTGGAAGAGACCTTTAAGATCATTGAGTACAACCATAATACTATATTATTAAAGATACTTTTAATCCTAACACTGCTGGGAATTTTGCTACCTGAGAATTTATCTTCTCTAGAGATTAATAAATAAATTGAAATAATTATTTGTCACCTGAATTTATCGTCTGGGCGAAATAATAAAAAACAGCAGTCTAGAAAAGGAATTTTCCAGCAAAAATAAAATTAGAAAAAAAGTATTCTGAGTATAAACAATGAAAATGATCAATATTTTTGTCAATAACAATACATGCAAAGCATTGGGGCTGATGATGTCTTTAAAGTCTAGGGCACCTTACTCTGGGACAAAAAGGCAGAAGTCACGTACAAACCTTTCAGAAATAAAGCCCAGTATACACCAGCTAAGTCTCTAGTAGCTGATTAAAAGAACTAAATTCAATTTGTAACTTTTCCAGGCACTTAGGCAAACTGACTCAGAGTGGCCAACACCTATACTATTGAATTTTCTTAGTATCCAAAAGAAGAGGTTGTACTTCAGCCATCTCTTGAAAACGGTCTCTCCTTTTAATGAATGTTTTAATATGTGAAACGGGTGTGGGAAAGGTTTGGGAAACTTCTTGTAGGCCTGGACCAGAAGTGTGCCCAGGACTGCCCCAGCAGGTTCACAGTGTGGGAAATCCTCTTCCATCGCCCAGGAGCGCTCACAGGCACTGCTTCATTGATGGGTTTATCCATTCCTGAAGACATGGTTATTCCTGCACACCCTCTTCTCCATTTCATTTCAGGCTCACAAGCATCCCATTCACAAGTAGGTTCTTTGATATTGGCAAAGTAGTGATTTAAATTGAAATAAGAAAACACACTAGAGTTTGTGAGCAGGAATATATTCTTAAAAAACAACTGGTTCCTGAGGGGTCTGTTTTTTATTTCCCTTCAGCTAGTTAGGAAAGAAGAGATGATGACACAGAGATATTTTTAATGCCCTAATAAGTGTTGCAAGACTGTAGACATACTGCTTGTTCCCATAGAAATAAGCTCAATCACATAAGAATGTAATAGGTGTCTTAAGTGTGGCACTTTGCTCTGATGACCAGCTCTCAATAGTAACCTGGTGGCTGCGTGGCAGCTGGGACATAAGAAAGAGATGTACTTATCTATTTATAACTTTCCTTAACTCTCCATCTATCAGCTGAATAAGGAAATGTTAACTCACATCCTTAAGTGCCTTGAGATCTGTTGGGAAAATTCACGAGGTTTTGTCATTTTCAACAAGCTTAGCATTATAATTCTCTTTACCACTTTTCATCTCTCTCACTCCCTGTGGCAAGATTAACTTAGATTTAAAAAATGGTGAAATTGTTACATTATTGTACTCCTTAGAGAATTCAGCACTGTTGCATCCTGAATCACACAACAGATTTCTCAGAGTACTCAATGTTATGATACCATTAATGTGTAAACTAAAGGGTACCTAATAAATGGTATTAATGTTATGATGACCTAATTTTTCTTCAGTTTGTTTTGCAACTGATCATTTTCCATCACCATTATTACTTTACTGGTTTTTATCTCTTTTTTTTTTTTTTAGTTAAAATTTTCCTAAAATTCAGAATTTCATGACAAGTTAGTTCAAGTCACACTGATATAATAATTGTGCAGTAATTAAGTGAATGTATTTGCAAGATTTCCTTTGAAGGCGATTAGGATTTCTAAAGATGAATGTGGTTTTGCCTGTTTGCTGTCTTGCAACCCTCCAGAAACCTGAAGAGAAACTCATCTCAACAGACAAAGGGGCAGAATTCAGCTTTGCATTCAACAATCCTGTAAGCAATTCAAGTTTTTATGAATGAGATGGCAAGATCCTGTGACCAGTCCCAAGGGCTGGAGGTAAAATTGTAAAGGTAAAATGAAAGTAAAAGTCAGGTGAGTGTGGCCTGCTGTTGACTTTTATTACATATTTGTTCCATAAACTAACTATATAATGGCTTTTAAAAAAAAAACAAAACCCACCAATCCATTTTAAAATTAAAACAGTGCTGCTATGAACTGAAAATGAACTGTGTGACACATTATAATGATAAAAAAAAAATACATGAAGAAGTTCTACTTCATCAAAACAAATGTGGTAAGCAGGTTGAGGGAGGTCATTCTGCCCCTCTACTATGCTCTTGTGAGACCCCACCTGGAGTACTCTGTCCAGCTGTGGAGCTCCCAACATAATGACATGGACCTGTTGGACCATGTCCAGAGGAGGGCCACGAAAATGATCAGAGGGCTGGAACACCTCTCCTATGAGGAAAGGCTGAGAGAGTTGGGGTTGTTCAACCTGGAGAAGAGAAAGCTCCAGGGAGACCATATAGGGGCCTTTCAGTAGGGGGCCTACAGGAAAGATGGGGACAAGCTTTTTAACAGGGCCTGTTGCGATAGGACAAGGGATAACGGTTTTAAACTAAAAGAGGGTAGATTTAGACTAGATATAAGGAAGAAATTTTTTACAATGAGGGTGGTGAAACACTGGAACAGGTTGCTCAGAGAGGTGGTAGATACCCCATCCCTGGAAACATTCAAGGTCAGATTGGACTGGGCTCTGAGCAATCTGATCTAGTTGAAGATGTCCCAGCTCACTGCAGATGAATCGGACTAGATGACCTTTAAAGGTCCCTTCCAACCCAAACTGTTCTATGATCCCATGATTCTATGATTCCTTTCAGGCTGTGGTGTTGTCCAGCCTTACAGAAAGTACAGCAAGACTGAACCTTAAGATCTGGAAGACGCTATTTTTCTTGGCTTTATCCTACTTCCCTTTCCAAGCTTAGACTATTTGGAAGCCACTTTTGACTACTCTTTCCTTGTACAGAAAAAAAGAAGACAAATATTCAGTGTCACAAAGTATGATTAGTATAATGTGAATGTTGACTGAATATTAAATATTGTCGCAGAGCAAGGTGTACTTAACTAAGGGTGGAAGAGTTATGTATTATTAGACAGCTATAATTATCACAAACAGGCCTGCTTTGGGAAGGATGAGAATGTTCACAGCATTTATGAAAGAAGACAAGCAAAGAGTAAGTAGACCTAGGCAAGAAGAGAGCGCGTATTCCAATGGTTCAACAAAATATGCTGATTTGTAAAATGACTAACTTCAGTTTGAATTTGTCGTTTTGTGTTCTAGTACTCTGTTGGGACATCTGCATTTATACAAACACCATGCCAATAAATATGCCTATAACAAAATGCCACAGCTGTTGGTCTCTTCTCACCTGAAAGTGACTCTCCTTCATGTTTTTCAGTTGTCATTTAAATCCTCAGGCACTTTCACCTCTGCTCCAGCAGTTTTCTCAGCTTCAGCCTCACTGATATTCATGTCCCACTGTCCAAGTTTAATGAGAGTAGTAAAAGTGGCCTAAAGTCTCTTCTCAAAGTCAGACCCTCTCATAATCCAGTGTAGTTTGATTACTGTTAAAAATGGAGCACCCCTTTTAGAAAAGGGAAACACCCTATAATTATAGCATCATCAGAAATGGGGCTGGGAAAGACCGCAATTTATCTAATCAACTTCTTAGCCCCAAGGCAAAGTGACACTGAAACATTTTGCAGATGTTTGTCTGACCCGTTCTTAAAAACTTCTGCTATTGGAGTTACCACAGACTCCCCAGATACATACTCTCTCCAGATACCCCTAAACATTCTTTTTCCCCCTAGTATCTTACCTTAATGTCCTTCACTGCAACTTAAAAACTGCTATGCTTTGTCCTATTCATCATAAACATACACACACATTATTCCCCTCTCTGCAGTATTCTTTCAGATATTTGATTACTATGTTCACTTCTCCTCTCAAACTCTAAACTAAACAGCCTTAGTTCTTTCATTTTTCTTTATTGGTCATGCTTTCCAGGCTTTTACTAACCCTGTTTTTCCCTGCAGGATTTATTCTCATTGATTTGTGTTTACCTAGAGTATCTAGTAGGTGCCCGGACACAGCAGTTCAGCTGCGGTCTTAAAAGTGTTGAGTAAAGAGGAAGGATCAATCATCATATGATTGGTTGAATGTCTGCTCATGAATCTGTTTTTTTTTTACACAAAATGAATTTTATATTCAGATTATGATTCCCTAAAGTCCCCATATTCCTTTCTGGAGAACTTCCACCTGGCCTAAAGATAGAATATTGCACAATGTGCTTTCTGCAGCGATTGCCTTTTCGAATACTACACCAGCGTGTGTGTTCTTCCTTCTGTCATGGTGTCGTCCACAACTTTAATACCAATGCAGAGGAAACTACTCCTCAGTGCTCACGACCCCATACAGTAGCAGTCAGCTGCAACAATGTGGACTTAAGAGACAGCCACTTATAAGTCATATACATTTCTGTGTCCTCATTGCATCAGAAGTGGGGGACCTCACTTCCCAGCAAAAAATAATCATCTGGTTGAACAGAAACTGACTTAAATTTAATCCATAAAAGATGGAGCTTATATGCACGGCTGATCTTCTACACTAAACTGTAACATTAACGATATCACTTTATGTTCATGTTATTATAATGTATCAAATATAACAAAACATAATGATATTTAATAATAGCTTTACAGTATTTTAATATTTTAGATTATTGCATTTTTTAATTTAATATAAGAATAATAAGTTAATCTGAAAGATATAATTATATAAAGTATAATTGTATAAAGTATAATTGTATAAAGTATAATCAGATAATAATACAATAACATTATAATATAAAGGTAATGTAATATGATACATACATGCCTACATATGGATATATAATTTTAATACCTTTGGACTCCTCAGCATCATTGGACACACAGGCTATAATGGTAAGCTAAACATTGCAAGCATCCTGAGGCCAGCAGCACAGCTTGATGTCATTTGTACTATTAAATTACCCTATCTTCCAGAACAGGGTGGTCACATTCAGACTGCCTATTAGAAATGGTCCTTGGCACGTGCTTGCTCCTGAGTCATGCCTGGGAGTAGTTTGGGAGATGCTTGATTGCCAGGTGTAACTATGCTGGGGACCATTCTTATTAGTTACAGATGTGCCAATAGAGTTGCAAAATCAGACAACTTCTCTCTCCCCCCTCATGTTTTGGACAGGATTGTTCAGAGGTTTATCCCATTCTCCTGAAATTGGATTTACAGAGTCATCGCATCCTGCTTTAACTATTGCACCTCCTATAATCTCCATTTTACAGAGCAGCCCAGTGCCCCTACTCAGGATTGAACTACGTGCTGACTGAATATATCATAAAGCAGTAAAGAGTGTACCTGATTTTAACGTTTCTCTTTAATGTACTTTTTAAAGATACTTCTCTTACTCCAATGTTGATGCTAAAGAGAAAGAAGCTTCTGCTGGAATACCACGTTTTATATCACCATCATCATCCTCATCACAGTCTAGATTATGATGACTGATGACTGTCACACTCATCATGTGTGACACTACAATAGTTTACATTTTGTGTTGCCATGTTGTTTAAAGACCGGTGTCAGCAAGCACATTATAGTTGTGTTTGGGTAACATACATGAAATTGGGCAATTCAGGTCTCTAAGAGTTCCCATCTAAAGGTGTGGGAAGAAATAACAGTCAAAGATAAAGAAAATAGCAGTAGAAAGAACAAAGTCGTGATGAACAGTGTTTTAATGAATGTCTGTCACAGCACACCAGCTGCTAGTGTATTGGGTGTTTAGCCAAAGGGCTGGTACTTCAACTACTTATTCTCCTGAATAAACCCAATGAACTGAGCATTTGAAGGGTCAGGACCCCTGCTTGCATTTTGTTACAGCTGTCTTGAGAGCTATGAATTCCATGGGGTTCATGTTTTTAGCGAATTTCCATGACTTTCAACATGTTGAGATACTTGTGGATGGCTGGACGTGAAAGTAATCAGCTGTGTTAACTTCACTGAAAACCCTCGAGTGCTGCCAAATTAAACTTTGGGCTGAACAGATAGTTGATAGAAGTAATTCAGCCAAGAAATTCTGTGGTAAAATTGTTCAGATTTTAGGTCTGTTCATTTGTTAAGTAATTACCTCCTTTGTTTCTGGTGCCATAGAGAACCACAAAACCTAACTTCCCTTCAAAGCAAAGGAAGAAAGGAGGTAGTTAAGAACTTTGAAATTCATTTGGATTTCTTAAGCCTTTCTTTCATATGACATCTATCATGCTTGAGGGGGACTACTCTTCTTGGCATGTCTGTTGTAAAATAGGATTTATTTTTCCTGTAAGAGAATGTTAATGACACACAGCTTTTTCAGTATGTTCCCATTACTTTTATGAATCACCCTGAAGATCAGCAAAATCCAGAACTTCTGCTGGTTTCTGTTTTTTAGTCTTTAAGCCTGGAAGAATGACTTGTACCTAATCCTACATTGCAGCCTACTTCAGGATAATATTGCTCAGGCTCAAGCTACATCTAGTTTGGTAACTGGAAGTGAAAAGCTCTGTATCTTGGCACTGCAAAAACCTTAATGTTTTTTAATACTTTTATAACACTAAAGATAAAATGACAAAAGGAAGCATTTAGGGTGGAATTTATGTCACCTAATCTTAGGTGTCTTAAAGTTTAATACTAAAGTCTAAGATAGCCGCTCCCTTTATAGTGATCAACACGTACCTTCAGAGGACATTTATTCTGGCATGAATTAGGTATTTATTTTAGGATGAATTGATCAGATTTGATATCTAGAGATACCTATTACATTAAGGGACTATAAAGAGACCTAAAGCACGTTTAGCTTGGACTTCTAAAAAGTTAACTTTTTATTTATGCTTGTGCAGATGAATCCCTCAGCCCCAGTCAATATGCTTTTGTAATTCATGGATCAATATCTGAGCAACAAGCCAATGGGATCTGAGGAAAGTCTTGTTATCACAAATTCTTTATTCTTATTCTTCCAAGAAAATGGGAGTAATGGTTCTGGAAAATATTCTTGCCATCTTATGGATGCACTTTCACTCTTCGGAGATTCACTTCTTATACAGAGTCAGCTGTGAAGTCATAACCATTAAAAACCTCTGGTTTTATGACCAAACCTTATTCAATATGTTTTGGGTTTATTTTGTTGTTTTTTTTTTTCCTTCCCAAAATATCTCCTTTTCAACATTAAATTGGAGCTGCAATTTGTTAGCTCTTCACAGACGCCTGAAGCTTAAGCAAACTTCTGAATTAAGGAACATCAGGACACAAAACACCAAAGCAGAAAGTGCAGTTATGGCGCTCTGTGCAGATCTTGCTTGGTTCCCTGCAAATCCGTCTGGAGACTTGCAATCTAAGACTTCTGTTAATGCTGTGCTCCAGTTTGTTCTGTGCCTGAAGAACTGGTATGGGTATGAAATTATTCCTAGCCTAATGCAAAGCAGGGTCCTTCTCTCTTTGGCACACCGCAGCTCTTTTGGTTTGACAGGCAGGGCAAGTCTTTCCGAAATCTTCCCTGATGTGGCAGTCAATGGTGTGCATCGTTTAGTGATTTCTGCACTCAGTATGCTGTTTCTTTTGTGACACAGAACTTGTGCGGCTGTGTCACCAGGCCAACAAACCAGAAATTCCGTAACCAGATTATTTTTGGTTTCACTCATTAATTTCACATAGCTAATGGGATTGATAATGTGCTGCTGTACTGAAAACAAATTCTTCTAAGCTGCGTATAATGTCAGAGACATGTAACTGTAATCAAATTCAGCATGCTGGATGATCAAAACTGACTTGATGTAGCTTTTGGTTTCTGCCCATTTCTGAACACCAGAGAAAAAAAAAGCAACAATAAGTAGAAACAGAATAATTTTTCTAGATAGGATTTCTCCTGTTGCATTTTTAATTATTTATCTTCCTTTTTGGTCCACTATCCTTCCTATCTCTCTTTAAAACAACTTATCAAATGTATTTTATGCAGATTAGTTTTACAACTTCTTGCAGCCCTTATTGGCAAGGACTGAAGATGGCAAGTAGATAGGCTGGAAGGTGTTCAGAAGTGCTGCAGAGAACCTTGTGCCTTGAGTTTATGTCCTAATAACTGTGTTTTCATGAAGTGGTGAGAAGCATATGGACCTTTAGAACTGGGATTAGGAAGAAAGGCCAGGTTGTCAGGGAAGCTGCATCCCTTTTACCCCCTTCTTCAAGCACAGAGTATATTTCGCGGGCTGGGATTATTTCAACCTGTTCCCTGGGAAAGGTGTGAGCCTAGACTGATTCTGGTGTCTTCTGGTTTGGGTTTGGGGTTCACAGTGTAGCCCCATAGCAATTACAATTCCTTGTTTAAGGACACAGAGCTTCGTTTCAGGTGAAGTATGCAAGCTGGCAGGTCATGCAGAAGGTCCAACTACTTGGAGTCATAGGCTCTTCTGGTCTTGTTAATGTTGTTAATTTCTTTTTCTAAATAAGTATTTTTTTTCACTTTATAAAGTCTGATATTCTACATCTTTCATGGCTGAGATCTAACTGCTTTAAAGGCGTATTATAGCTGGCAGTTCCCTTGTGCTATGAACATTTTACCATTGGCCACAAGGAATCTTTTCTGCCATCACAGTTACAGAGCAAAACTTAGATTTAGCCCCTGTGTCAATCTGTGCTGTATGAATGCAGTCCTGACATCCATCCATAGGGCTTCATTTGGAACCCCTTCCCTCAACTCTGTAGGGTCAACGTCACATAATCCTCAGCATTAATAACAGCAGCAACTCTTACTCTGGAGCCTTCCCTGGATTTTAGGTAGTGGTGGCGTAAGTTTCTGGAAGTCTCTCCTCGACAACATGAAAGCAAATGAATGATAACACCTCCTTGGAGTACTGAGAGTACTACATGGGAAAGGATGAAAGTTTATGTCTTTCTGTATTGTCAACATGAACACCAGGAGACACTGCTCCGGACTAAGCCAAGCTGTGGCTACTGATGGTACAGTGTTGTAGCTGTCACACAAAAACACTGCAGATGTTCAAGTACTTTTGGCATTCCATATGTGGAACTGTCAGCAGCTTGACAGCTAAAAACAAATCTTTAGGAGTGGACACAAAATTTGTCAACAGTGTAATTAATTGCCTTGCAACTGAATGTGAACTAGGTGCTCTGTGACATTTTTAACTAATTGTACCTTTAACTTGTAAGTGGACAGTGAACAGTTGCAGTGTAAATAGGGCTTGAGATAGGTTTCCTTCCATTCTATGCACTGCCAGCAGTGAAATTTATGCATTCATATCCTGACAAATGGATTACTGGTTTTAGAGACCGGACTTCCATAAAGGAGAAGACCTAACTGTGAACTGTGAGCACTGAGCTCAGAGATGTGTTCATGCAGGCACAACTTAGCGTGGAGAACTCTTAACGGCAGCAATGATGTACAAGAAAGCAAGCATGTAACCTGAGTACTGCAAGTCACTGCAGGTCTGGGAAGAGGCAGAAGCAGACTTTTGAGATGAGCACATTTGATATATTATTGGAAAATATGAAATGTTTTTAAGGAGAGAAGTAGGGAAGGTGACTGAGTGGAAAACACTCCAAAGTTTTTAATAGCAAAACAATAACAAATGTAAGAAGATGAGAATGTGTTTGGAACTCTGCAATTTTCTCTCACAATGCTTCTAAGAACTGTAGTTAATCCAGTATGTTAATAACAGGTAGATACATCTATAATTTACGTATAACAGTTACATATAACTCACATTTAGTACAGGTTTGCAACATGTCATCTACTCACTTTTTTTTTTTTTTTGAGAATGAACTGCATTTACCATTAAAGATTAAATACTTAAAATAACAATAACTGATATCAGAGAACACGTCGACGAACTGCGTAGGACGCTTCTGGAGCTGAAGGCTGAAAGCATCCACTATATGCGTACCAGTCCCTTCCTTTTTGTGGTTCACTGCTGCACAGCAGCCCTTCCATACGTAGTGTAAGGTTGGTTGTTGGGAGACATGGTTTACATCTCTCGCTCTGATCTGCTATAGATAGAGCAGGATCAGCAAAAGGAAGACTTGCCCAAGGATACCTTGTTGCTAGGGCAGCCAATCTCTTGGAAAACGGGTATTGTTGGTGGTTGATTATGTCTCAGGATTTGGCTGGATAGCAATGCATCTAAGAGTTGGGCTTGCGTTATGGTTTTACATTTGGTCCTAAACAATTGCCTCTTCAACCAGTTTCTCTGGGCAACTTTATGTTGCCAGTTTGTTAACATAGTATCACCAAAAGAGATGATGCACTGAGCTTGTTATCATCTATGTGAATGAGCTTACTGACTGCTCAGGAGATGACCCTTCTTCGGAGATGGAGGAAAGCAAGCAATTGGAGGAGTGAAAAAGAGTAAGGGAAGGACTAAAGATACATAATGGGAGAAACAAGGAGGAAATTAAGGCAGAAAGATGACCCCAAACAAGAAGATGTTCTTGTAAATCCTGTGGTTTTCCATATTTTTCCTGATAATGTGAGGTCCACTATGTGGACTTCTATGATAACAACACCTATAGGACTAACGCTTAGGTCAAAAGTATCCTTACTTTGGAAAAGAGCTTGCAACTGTCTGTTTATTGTAGATACATGAAGAACACATCTCCTTTTGCTGAGCTAGAGCCAAACATAAATATCTGGGGGTGGAATATGGATCTAATCTCCCTGGTCGATCTGGCTCACATACTGAGCTACTGCCCCAGGTAATTTAACATTCTGAAAGGGAAGCACGTATGACACAAGCATAGCAGACTTTGTTCTGATTTTAACCTCGGATTAGCATGCTGTCCTTACAAAAATCTGGAAAGATATCATGCTTGGAAAACTCTGAATATATTCAGAAGGGTTCTGTTTTTTTTAAAAACTGTCATCAACCTTCTTTTTTTCCTAAGTACTGTCTGATTTCCTACATTGTATAAACTCCCACTGCAGGTTTTTATTCACATATCATGTTTTATTTTTGGCCTAAGCTGTGAAAAGTTAGAAAAGTATGATAAAGCCTTTTTGACGATCATGATTGCTTCACAGCAGCTGTTTTTCTTGGGCTTTTGTGCTTAGTTACTTCTTTATGTTCTTTGGCCTACCTTGGTATGGGTAATTCCCGTCTTCTAAGAGTACAATTGTGAGGAAAACTAAAATGAATAGTGATTCATATATTTTCTCGGATTATTCATTTTTCCTTGCCAAAAAGATTGTACTACCTTGATGACAATGTTTTTAGCTATAATTTTCAGTTGCACCAGTACAGCTGCATATTTTTTTTTACCATATTTTGAACACAGGATATTTGCCTCTTGGTTTTGTTTTCATGTGCTATGTCAATGCAAAGGTTTTCTTTTCTTTTCAAAATGTAAGAACTGAGGATGAACCTGCAAATCCAGTAAGAGTGTACCTCACTGCCTAAGTAATCCCACTGAAGTCTTAATATACATTTAAAGTCTGGTCTTTCACCAAGGTTTTTGGGTAAGTGAGAATATAAAAGTGCTTCTTAGGTGTGTTAAAACCCAGTGGATGCAATATCTCAGAAGTATAGTAAGCAACTCATGTTGCATTGCAAGGAGGTTAGTCGGTCTTTGGAGTCCCTTGTTAGAAAAAGGGAAAGGCTACAGGACAATGTTGGCTTTAAAACAGCTGGACAGTCAAAGCGTTTTTCTATGTGTGTTTTAGGGAGTTTCAGAGTATTGAATCCTGTGGAAAACAGACCTTAGAGTCATATGGAGCCTATCAATAGATTATACTAAATTTACTATGGATTATATGTCAGGAGAAGGAATTAAAGTTGATGAGAAGTAGTATATATTTGTGGGATTCATGTGAGTTTTATGCAAGTTTGCCATGAAAGGTTATAGCAGGAACTCTTAACTAACTTTATGTGAATTGGAAGTTATTAGATTAAGTAAACCATCTAGCAGCCACACTTACAAAAGACATTTTCTGACTGACAGTCGCAATGCTGGTACAAGATTTATATACACAGTAAGCAAAACTGGTAGCATTAACATGTGGCTATAAAATATTCTTGGCATCCATAATTGCAAAAAACCATAGGCAACTCAGCTGAAGTGACTGAAAGTATGCATTGAAGAATTGTAGCAGCTAAAAACCAGACATTACATTTAAAAAAGAAGGGCTTTCAGTAAAAAGTTGCTATTGCAAAACACTTAAAGCTGTTTATAATTCCCTGACCTATAAAGTGACAATAATAAATGAGACACAAAGGATTTTTCTCTTATTCCTATAGTTTCTGGCAAACAAATAGCTATAATGAGTTTTCCAGGACTTTGCCTTTAAAAAAATCTTGTTAAATAGTATTTACACTACAGCTGGAGTTCCTCTGTGTAAATGCTTTACTGTTTAAACAGCCTAATGCTCAGTTCAGTTGTGATTCATACTGAGAATTAGAAAGGGAAAAAAACTTTAATGAAATCCTGATATTTAAAGGATTAAAAAACAGCCCTTGCTGGGATTGCAAGAGACTACAGAGCTTCAGAATATAAATTGCCAAACCTTTTCACATACGTCTCCTGCTGACGAAGAACAACTGCATACTGTTATCAGACCAACAGGGGGGAGGAAAAAAAAGACCAAAAAAAAAAAAAGACAACAAAACCAAACTGGAAAGAAAGAGAAATTAATAAGAATTTCTAAACCACTTTTACAAAATTTTATGCTTCTGGATTCTCTTAAATGTCTTTATCCTCTTTGTAGGCTCTGGCAATGCTGCAGCTGACGGTCAGGGTGTGAGGGCAGGACAGCAGAAGAATCATTTTGCACATCTGCAGGGATATTTTCAAAGACACAGCTGACAGCAAGGTGCCTAGCTCCCATCTATGTTGTGGAAAACCTCTCCTAGTGTCTGAGAACCTACAAAATTATTTCAGTTATCCAGAAGGCTAGCTGAGCAGAGTAGCTACACCACAAGCTGGAGGAAGCTACAAAACGCTCTTCCCTGAGCCTGTGAGGGATTCAACTTGGACAGAGGCTGCGAGTCTGCAGGCAGAAGTCGTCTCTCAAGAAAACTAGCTGGATCGGCAACTTAAACGGCAGCCAAGCTGCTTGTCTTCATTTGATGTGTGCAAAAGCCCCAAAATACTTTCTGTTATTTCCGTCATGTCCAGCTTTTCATCCTCAGCTCCCCTTTCCCAAAGGAACAAAACCCGGCTTTTCAAGACAGATTCACTGCTCTGCTCTACTCTCTATAAATGGAAGCAATTATGCCTTGCAGTTCCTCTACAGGGATTTTCCCTGGAGGTACGGTGTGTGACCAGGATTAGCATAACTGGCTCTCATTCCTGTTTGTGCAGAGTCTCTGATGCAGGAGTAGATCCAGGGGGTAGGAGAGTGGCTGGAAAACGATGCTCCCTGCCTATCCCCAGCTGGCATGTGGTTCCAATGGACCCATTGCCAGCTGTCACAAAGTTAATTTTAAGTACGTTTCATCTTAATTTGGATAAAGAAATATGTGTTTATTTTGGAAAAGCATAATTTGTTTAGGAGAACTCACACATAAAAGTAATTAAGTATTATGATTGTGAATAATTTCTGAATTATAGATACTATTACAGAATGACATCAATCTGTGTGCCTTCTAGATTCAAATGGGGAAAAAGAAGAGAAGATGAAGAACATTTTTTTAGGACATGGGTGCATAATCTGTTCTTTCAAAGGTGCAACATTTTATCTTTCTGTAGATTTTCCAGCTGGTTGTTCATCATGTTCTATACTGTCCTTCCTGTTAATGCTCTAGCAGGAACACCTCCTTTGCCAATATAAAACAGAATAGTTTCAAAAGTTCCTTGAAGAAATTCAGATTTCCAAACTGAAATTTGTCCTTTTTGTCTATCAGGAGGAGGGCTGCCCTGCTGGTTATTGTTTTCTCCCCAACCTGTATATACCATGGGTATATAACCAGCAGACATTTCTGGATAGGCGTTCTAGGATTTCCTAACAAATGCTGAGATATTTCGGCTCTCCACAAACCTTCTAATTCCCCTTCGGCTCCAGGAGATTCCTGTAGCTTGTCTGGAATGACTGATTTGTTCATTTCCTACTGCACAGGCAATTCCCTTAAACGTAACTGCAATGTTCTTGCAGTGCTTTCTACCAAGACATAAATGTAATGTCAGTGTGGCACTGCCAGTCGTACAAGGTTCAGTCTCCTAATATCTGTATGAGGGTTAGCTTTATAGCCTCGTACCTCTGTGGTATTTAGGAGCACAGGGCATAGACAGACGTGGTTTGGGGTCCCTCACACATGTGGTTTATGAATTCAGTGCAAAATCAGGTGGGTTAATTTAAATCACCACTCCAAGCATTTGTTCTGTCCACATGTCATTTATCAAATAGCTTGATATATAGCTCAGGGTGTCAGACAGTCCATGAATTCCTGTTCCAAACTCTTCAATAATTTCTGTTTAAAATTCAAGGTCAGCTATAACCTGATTCTTGGCATCAGCTATAACTGGGAAATCTATCAGTATAATGCTGTGAATTACTTAGAACTGATTTTTTTTTTTTACTGGTGATCTCAAGGTGAATCCCTAGTCTTGTTAAGACTTGCTCCAGATCTTTTGCAGTAGATTTCATTAGTGAAAATGCAAGTTATTCCAAAATGCATAATCCATAGAATCCTTGTCATGCTATTAGTACTTTAGAGACCACTAAGTGATAAAAACCGAGGCCAGTGGAGATGCCTTGTTTCTCCATTTTGGCTATTGCCCTGTGGCCTTTCAATACTACCTCAACAAGCATAAAATAGGATTATTTTTTTTTTAAATCTATTTATTTAGATTGCTAACTGGTTCATTCAATTTAATCATATGGTTCAAGTGAAGAACTGGAGATTTCTGAGGAAATTTTTCTTAAGAGAAAAAACATCAAAACCCAGTCTTCCTATAGTTTTTAATAAGAAAGTTTCCACCTAAGCCAGAAAGATAGATAGGACCCCTATTCCCCAAGATGAGTTTCAACTCACTAGCACAAAAGAGCATGACACAGCAGGAGTTCAGAAGTAGATCCTGCACAGGGCAAGCAAGTTTATACTCTGGTGTACCGGCTGCTTTTTGATGGCTTTTGTGTGAAGGGTGTGCTGCTTTTTGGTTTAGAAAAATCTTGGCTTTGTCTCGAGGTAAAATGCGTACCTATGCATATATATTTTATAAACCAGACTTTTGTCCAGCTGCACTCAGAAGACCATAATGTGACATTGGAGGAAAATGGATAACTTGTATCCAGAATTCCTCAATTTTGATCATAACGGACATATTTTTATTTAGTCCATTCAATGCAATGTAGCGTGCCAGGGTTGAACAGCAGAAAAAAGCTTTCGACCACTGAACCGTTGCTTTTTTTTCTTTCTTTTTTTCCCCCCATTTTTTAAGAATGTGTCAGAAGTGGTCTGATCAAAACATTTCAAATTAACTTGATACAGAATTTTTTGAAACTAGTGTCTTTTATTAAAAAATAAACTTTTCATGTTCCTGGATGTGTGGGAAAGGTTTTGGGACAGGGTCAGAGTTACGGTTTCTAATTTCCTTCATTATTGTTTCTGGACATTCAATTTTCAAAAGTAAAATATGATACTTTTTTAAAGACCCAGGTTGTTTGCCTGAGAAATTCTCTTGCACTACAGTCTCTGTGTGCTTACTTTATGAATTATTACATAATTGAAAGTTAAGTTTGTAAATTATTTGCTTGGCCTGATGCAGACTTATTAATATTCCCCAGTGCCAGAAGAAAAGTGGAGCGTGCACCTCGCATGCAGTCCCAGAGAGCCCTCCATGCGGCTGCTTCTGCTGATGGGAATCTGGCATATGCTCCTCCTGCACCTGCTGCTTTGCTGTTGCTCAGGGACATATTGTTGCTCTCACATCATCTGCTCCTGATCTGTTTTCGACATCTGCCAAAACCCAAGGACACATGCAGGCTTCACTGTAGTGGAATAGAAGCAAATACATTTTCTTCCATGTGAAAAAATGTGCCCGTGCATAAGAATTATTGAGTACCGTACTCTGTGTCACCATAAGCAAATCCTTCTTGGGAGAACTTTGAAATCAGATCTGGACTGGCATCAAGGCCTTATTGACTGGAGTTTTTCCAGTGATCATGACGGCTTCTGAATAAGGCCCCATCAAAGAAACTGGAATAGGTTCAAATGGTCTCTGGTGAATAACAAAGCCATTTCCAAGGTGGCTGCTACCATTCACGTGCAGCCTTGTCTAAGTCAGGCAAGTAGCTTCTCTGGAGACAAGCCTGTGGAAAAGAAGATAAGAAATAAGGCAGGAAAAGACAGTGTGACAATAGCACAATCAATACAACCAAAATTTAAGAACTACCTCCAAAGTGTTTTATCTTCACCAAAAGTAATTGCAGTTGCCATTTAGTGGTTTTGCTTTCTATTTTTTTTTAGGTTTTGCTGTTGTCTGTAAGGGTATAGGTAGAAACTCAAATTTAGTACTGTCCCTCAGCCCTGCCACGTCCCAAAATACATGCACCATCCTGATGGTAGATGGTCCATATCCTGGGGCTGATGGTAGAATATAAAACAAGCAATGCATGTTTTCTCTGCGTGGTATAGGCTTGAGTATCTTACTTTGAACAAATTTGTTATGGAAGTAGTGAAAAAACATCTTTGGAGGGCCCTATCAGCACGTGGAATGATGTAAATTATGCTGAAAGTCAGACGTTAAGCGCTCTGCACAGTGGTGTAAGCAGCTGTCACTGGGTTATGTCAAAGCAACTGCTCAGTGGAGGTCCTTTTAGGTCCACTCTCACTCTACTTTGTGACAAGCCAGAGAAGAGTGTGCTAAAACATTAATTAATGTTTTTGCCTACCAACGAAAAACCACCTTCCACAGAATATTTTTCTCAGGGCTTTTTACTTTATGATTAAACCCCCTCCCAAAAAGCAGTAGGGGATATCTTCCACAAAAAGATCAGTTAGAGAAATTAAACCATTCTCTGTATTGCACACGGCAGAAATTGTCATGCTATGAGTAACTGCACATTCAGTTGGATGCCATGACAGTATCATGGGATTAGGAAACATTCAGGATAAAGCTATTTTCCCCTGAAAATTATTGAAGCCAAGTTTACAACTCATTCTACCCAAGCACCTGAAAGGAAGAAAGAATAGTTATCTACTTGGCATATCCATGATAAAGGGTATGC
The DNA here is from genome assembly GCA_008711295.1 of Anarhynchus alexandrinus. Classification (NCBI taxonomy): domain Eukaryota; kingdom Metazoa; phylum Chordata; class Aves; order Charadriiformes; family Charadriidae; genus Anarhynchus; species Anarhynchus alexandrinus. The sequence continues at coordinate 322,733 of VUYV01000036.1, read as the reverse complement.
TCTGTTTAAAGAGAAAACCTGTGCTCTCCTCGTTGCTTGCTTAAAGTGAAATCTGTGTGGGCTTTTAAAACACAGAAGTCTCCTAGGAACAGTAAGGGCTGAATTTATTTTAACACTAGGATGATTGCTTATAGCACTTAGGTTTAAACTGAGTAGAAATCAAATGAAGTCTAATGAATATCTTTGCTCTCAATATAATCAAACAGCCGTCAATAAAATAAATGACCTTGGGATTCTGTACATTTGTGTGTGTGTGCCTATGAGTGTGTATACACAATCCGTATATTTTATATATATCAAAAATCATTATGCGGAAGTCCAAGCGTGTGTCTGGAAGTCTAAGTGCTCCAATCCCTTCCATGCAAAAACCCAATGCATTTCACACGAAATGTGAAGAAATGAAAGGTGTGATGATGGACATTTAACCAGTATGACCAATACAATGGTACATGGCAACAGTGAAAAGAGAAATAATAATGAAATTTAACTTGAGAAAGTAACAATATGCTTTAGTCCAGGGGATCCCAGACTTTTCTCCCTCCATGTGCTGCCAGCAGCAACAGTGACACAGATCACTTGTAGCAATGTCCAGGGCAGCAGCTAGGGAATGTACTTGCTAGAACACAAACTGAAGAGGAACTTCAGAAGAGGTGCGAATATGTCCTCTTGGTGCACATGGCAGGAATCCAGTTTACATTTGCAGCGATGCTCTAAAAATCTACCTTGAGCGATATCTCATATATTTTATCCACACAGGGATGAAATCCGTTCTAGTTCCTATCTAGCCTGTAATACATGACAGTGTTTCAGGCAGGCTGATAGATTGCCGGGATGATACGTAACAGAAAGCAATGTACAAACAAAATATCTGGTGTTAAAATATGAAAGAAATGAGCATGGATCTCTGGAGTTGTGGAAATTCAGCTGTTCCTTTCTCCGATGCAAGAACCTTTCTCTCTTGTAGTTACAGGACTTCTGAATTCTCAAGATATTAATTCCAGAAACCCAGTGCCACACGGATGGGAACAGCTCTGCGTACTGTCACAAGAATGTTCTCTCTTGCTCCCTCTTTTTCTCTTATGCATACGCGCAAATGCACACACAGGCAAAAGGGTCAGTTTTGCAAGAGCTGAGAGGTTGTGGTACCTCTTTACACAGAGCCAAGTCTGGGTACATTTGAACAAATAATCCTGTCTAGCCTTTATTTCTTCTCACTTCCCACTTTTGCAGGGAAGAGGTGTCATGCATAATGTCACCAGACACTGCCTTTAAATGTCCTTTGGCATCTTAAAATATGCTAAAATCCCTCTGCAGATATGTTACAGCCTTTAAAGTAGTTATTGGGGAAGATACACAAGGCTTTTTTTGTGCTCAGCAATATCCTTCTTTCTGGCTGGCCCAAAGACCCACACTGTGGAAAGGAACATCATGCAAGAAAGTTTGAAAACAGCTAGGAGGAACACAGCGTTCCAAGCCTGAATATCTCCAAAAATACCTCTAAAGCAGCTTAGCATGAGTGAGAGTTAAAAGAATGAGCAAAGAGGAGAGTGACTGGCTGAAGGAGTGAGTTTTTCCAGACAATTAAGAGAAATATAACTACTGTTTGTTTGTTTTTCAAAGAAAAATCCCACACTATCTGAAAGCCAGACACCCTCATAAAGGAACCTACATAAATCACTCTCCTCCCCTCTCCCTGTCTCTGCACGGCGATCCCTGCCCAGAGGGACAGACAGCTCCTCTTCTCCTCCTGTATGGGCCTCTGAGCTGCATCTCTGCTGGAGCTGTTTGTCTGCAGTGATTCATCCCAGGATGTGAACCAGGAAAAACAGGCTAAACCGTCTCTCCTGCTAGGAGGGAGGGGAAAAAACGCGACCCACGTGTTCCCAAAGCATGTATGTATGTCGTTCTCTCTGAAATGGAGAAATAACTGCAGGGCTGGATTTCTGGGTTTCAGAAGACCACAGAATTTTAAACATCGGGGATGTTTTCAATAAACACTGTAGATGTTTGGCTTATAACCTTGTTCAGATTATACATTTCAGTCTGCACACTGCGGAAATCTGTCTCCACAACATGTGTCAGCAACCTGAGCAACTTTCTCACTGCTGGAACAACATGAAATCTGCTGCTCTCCCCTCATCTTGCTGCTGGCACCCATGACTCTTGTTTGCCTTAAGTCACCAGACTGGGAGGGGGCTGAGGGGAGCGGGAAGAGGCAGCTGAAGGATTGGCCTGGTGCGTGTGCTCCTGGGGCTTCAATAGATGCATAAACTTCTTGGAGCAGATTCTCCCATCTCTTTCCTTGTCTCTGCTCCACTGTCTTCCTTTACCCATGCTGGTACATGACAGGACTCCTGATTTTTAAGAACTCAAACAAATGAGGAAACCTGTGGTTTTTGGCTTATTCCTCCAATTCCTGCTCTTCCTTCAGAAAATCATTACTTCATCTAAGCTAAGGTTGAGGTCTTATCACAATCACCATAGCAGGTTTCAGGTAGAAAAGAAAAGTAAAACAAAATAAAACCTCTATACATTTCTTTCACTATCTTCTTTCATCTGTCTGTACTGTACCTGCTTCTGAGTTTAGGACTTGCCTTGCTTGGTGAAAAAAAGCTTCTTGTGAATAATGAGCCGAGGGATCTTTGTCCAAGAGCTACCCCTCTGCGATGTCAAAACCTGGAAGCTTAAACCTTGCCGTTCAGAGATTTTGCAAGAAAAATGCAAGAATGTCTGTTAGTAGCTTATTTACCAAAGCTAGGGGCAAATATAAAAATAACAGCAAAACTCTTCAGCAGGGATGAAAAGCACTTGGCTGTTGGAAGGGAATCCAGTTTGCACAGGCATTTTGAAAGTCAATGAGATAACGGAATCACAGAATGGTCAGGGTTGGAAGGGACCTCTGGAGATCATTCAGTCCAACTCCCCTGCCAGAGCAGGGTCACCTACAGCAGGTTGCATGGGATGGCGTCCAGGCGGATTTTGAATGTCTCCAGTTTGGGAGATTCCACAACCCCTCTGGGCAGCCTGTTCTAGTGCTCTGCCACCCTCAAAGTAAAGAAGTTCCTCCTCATGTTAAGATGGAACTTCCTATGTTCAAGTTTGTGCCTGTTATCTCTTGTCCTATCACTGGGCACCACTGAAAAAAAAGACTGTTCTCATCTACCTGGCACCCTTGCCAGATAATAGCACATTACTGGTTACCCACTGGGCAGCCACAATTATCCTATACAGAAAAAGAGTTAAATTTTCTACTGAAGATTGGCCTGGCTGTATTTTTACTTTTAAAAAATCATAAGCATTAGATATAATAAAAAGGAGTTCTTTTAACTTCAAACTACTGAACAGTTGTTTGGCATCTGACAGAGGTACAAACATATCCCAGTTTTAAATTTAAGTGCAGTGGAGCTGGGGCTTTGCCTGCAGCAATTATTTATATATCAGTAAAGTAACGAGTAACATTAGTAAGCTGTTATATAAGAGATAAATGTTTTTTGCACAGTTTTTTTGAGGCAAGGTTAAGATGACTTACAGGATGATGAAGACCTCACACCCCACAGCCTCCCCTGCCCCATGTTTGACCTCATTCTTTTGTGCATTACCTGAGACTAAAGGTACAGAGACTCAAAGCATCATTTGCTTTTCATCTGGAGGGGGAGAAGGACTGGCACAGCCAGTCAGCTACAACTTGGAGACAACCCCCCCTGCCACACACACCATCGACTGAACACAGATATGCCACTGTATGTCATGCTGGAGGAGAAAGGGAGTACACATCGTGACTTTTAGAAGTATAAGGTTAACCTGATATACTCAGCTATGGAAATTATAAAGTGATTCAGAAGGAGCTGCCCATTGCACTATAGAAATCTGGAGTTCCTCCACTTTTCCAGTGAGGGAACTGTGTGCAGAGTTGGCAGGCGCCTGTGCTTTCGCATGCAGGAATAGGGGAGCTCTAAGTCGGAGCCTGAAGATAATCACTGTGTGGAGACTGGAAATTGCTAATCACTGCAATATATAAGTTGATGGACTTTTTTTTTTGCTGCAGCTTCAAGACAACAATAAATGTGAAGAAGGCCTTTTCCCATTCCTCTCTGTATTACTGTTAATTTCACTGTCAGACATTTCAGAGCATTTTCTTTCTTTCTTTCTTAATTTGTTATCTCTCCCTAAGTACCCTTCTCATGGTGACCCACAACCCCTGCAGCTTTCACAGGACTAATTAAAAGGCAAGTGCGTACTTTGTGCAACGTAACAAGGAACTCTGTGCATACATCAGGATCACTGTTCTTAGGGCTAGCTAACAGAGTCTGCCAATTTTTAGTTTATAAAACCATAAAATACAGCTTATGTGCATCACTATAACTGCTCCATATCTACTAAATCCTGTTAATGTCTGTAAGTCTGTACCATTTACATTCATTATCTCCTTTAACTGGAATTCATGCAAATTCCAAGAACTAGTGTTCATGTCTGCTGCCAAGGGAGATACTTGGGACACCCAACCATAGAATCATAGAATAGTTTGGGTTGGAAGGGACCTTTAAAGGTCATCTAGTCCAACTCCTCTGCAATTTTGCACTGTGTTGCTTTATGAAATGACAAGCAGAGTTTCAAACCTTGTAAATATATTCCAGAATTAACGGCTGTCTCAGGAAAAGAATCTGACAAACTTTGACTATCATTTTGAGGGGGAGCATGTAGCTGGCTAGCAGTACAAAGCAAGTCCATAAATCAATAATATATGATTGTGTGGTGGATCCCCAGGCACAATCTATATTTCATATGAAATCTCAGCTTCCCAATGAAGAAGAAAGCTGGTTTTGACTGCAGTATGGACAGCAAATGAGCTGCTAGTGTGCAAGAAGGAGGTTTTGGATCTTTTCCTGAAGAGGTGATGTGTGGGGGAGAAAAGGATCAATTCAGTCCATTCGCTGCATGTGAAAATGGCCCAGCATAAAGCCAGGGACTGTCACCACCAGGGAGTGCATCGGCAGCCACCTGTGGTGGTCCCTGAGCAACAGTAGTTCAGGAAGCCCTGTGTGAGGATTTACCACTGTGAGCTTCAAGTAGCCACTTTGGCCAGAAAAGGGAGCTGAAGGGTGTCCTCATAGAAGAACTGTAGCATAGTGTCCTACAGAAAAACAAAGCTAGGTCTTGCTTTTTAGGCAATGAAAGTATTCTATTTCAGGTTCCATAAAACCAGTCTTCCTGGTTGCAAACTGTCCTGGAACAGGTCCATTGGTGGTACATTGGGGTGAAAAATCCTCACCATCTGCTGCGGTTTATCCTTACTGTGCCCTCGGGTGAGTGGTGAGAAGGGCCCTAGGGAAGCCTGGACTCCATCTATATCGGTAATTAATTACTGCCATTGGCCCTGAGGCCAGCTGGCCACAGCCATACTATTAAACACCCTTATCCACCAAAATAGCGTAGCCGCACATGAACTGCTGATTGGAAATGGTCACTGGCCTGTGTTGACTCTGAAATCATGTCTAGAAATAGTTTGGGAGAGTGCTTGTTGGTTTGGGCCAGAAACAGTGTCAGAGGCGTAATGATTTAATGGCATAGATGCTCGAATGCAGGTGCCAGGATCTTTGGACCTGGTGGATTCACTGATACATTCATGCGTGCGTGGCCCTGGCAGCACTGCCTGGTGTGCACCACCTGTGATTGCCCCATCAGGAGGGCATGACTCTTCCAAGGCATGGCCCCCATTACCCCCACGCCTGGCTCATCTGTGTCCCCAGAACCACTGTATCCTCCAAGCCATGACAGCTGACCTGCTGCTGTTTCAATGGCCCTGGAAAAGGGCTCCAGGCCCTGCACAAGGGCTGTACCCCTGAGTTTCACCAGAGAATGACCTATGACTCTTGCTCAGTTGTTTCCAACTGAATACCATATCCAGTTTGCCAACAAAGCCAGCCGCCTTATGACAAGGTGCAAAAAAATCTCATACATGGGCTCCTTCCACAGCAAACCAACGCAGTCTGCTTTTCTGGGTTCACTCATACCTGATGCAGTTTTACACCCTGAAAGCAGATGCCCAAGCTTTAGTGATCGACCTTCCCCCTTCCCACCAGAGTGACTAGCCAAGCACCATTTCTGAGCAGATTCTGCTTACTGCAGGGGCATACGAAACAAATGCCACATAGGTAGACAGAAATCAATCAGCACTGATGATATTTCCATTTAAAAGAGAAAAAAATATCTCTGTGATATCTTGGCCTTACCACTGTCCTCCAACACATTCTACTCTTCCCTCCCTGCTCCTCTTCCCCCGCTACTCTTCTCCTCGCTTCTGGCCTGGAGTGCCAGGGTGCCAAGGGGTACGTGGAGTGTGAGGGCATGTGCAGGCGGAGGTAGTGCATAACCCATGTCAGAGGCCAACAGCTGACTGTCTAAGATGGTGAACAAAGTCAGAAACATTGTTCAGAGCACTCAGGGCTGACCTGTTTGTCTGTGGTGTATGTTTCAATTCACACAGTATTCCCAGACACTTAAGGTGCCACACTCTGTTCATAGTGCTGCAAGGGACACGGAGAGCATCTTGCATGGGATCTGGGCACGGAAGAGAGAGTAGACAGGACAGGCTCAGTGTGGAATGTGAATGTGTTTCGAGCCAAGCCCATAACCACTTGTGTGTGTAAAGTTTGTGTCATACTGCCAGAATAAGAAAATAAAAATGCCCCATTGGGTCAGTGGAAAGGTCCATCCAGTGCCAGCAGCGGCAGTCCCAGTCAGGGAGAGCGTGTGACCCTCACCAACCTCTGTCTCCTGTCCCCCTGGGACCTCCTCAGCAGCTGCAGCAGTGATATAAAGAATGCTAGAGGTTAGCGATGTCAGAGGATCTTCAGGATCAGACTTGGCAGACCACCACTGCTAGAGCAGGGCATTTGCTCACTTGCTGATATTCACTCAGTTTGCAAACACCTCTGCAGAGTGCTTACCTTGAGGTGTCCCCTCATGTAAAAAATATTTAGGAAAGTAATACTCAGACCTTGCCTATCCTAGGTTAGAAGTAAGTGGCATTTCACTTGCCTGTTTATTGTCATCAGTTAAGGGACTGCAGGAATGATGGAAGGTTGGACTAGATGATCTCCAGAGGTCCCTTCCAACCCTGACCATTCTGTGATTCTGTGTTTCTGCAATTAATCATTTATTATCACCACTGCTACTTCAGGTAGCTGTTATTTGAAATTGTTTGTGATACTGAAGTAGTAGCTGGTCAGAAATACTTCATCAAGCTGGTTTTTACCAGGATTTTAACAGTTCCTTTTTTTTTTTTTTATCAAGAAGTGTTCCTTGGAACCTTGAACTTGAGGCAACCATGCCTTTTTGAATATATCTCTAAACTCTTGGCATATTTTGTCCTTACATCCACCTTTCTTGTTGAATTTTGACATGAGGCAGACCTATATTAAGGGAATTCTGCTGTTGGCTTTTGGACTGGGACTAAGATGAACTTTGGTAGTCACTGGAAGCCAAAATAAGGACATATATTTGAATGTTAGGTCAGTTCTGAATGTCACTCGACTCACGAACATGGGCATGTGTCCATGCACCAACCTACTCTCAGAGAAAAAGGTGTTCAACTTTTTAATGCAGAATGGTAGAAAAATCAATTAGAAAAAGTTATTTTAAGCTATCGGATTATTAATATGTCTAAAATAATTTTTCCAAAAATACCAAACCAGCAGCATAACTCCTGTTTTTTGAAATAGATAAAAATATTTATGAATTAAGGAAAACAGTATGCAAAAAAGCAAATATTATACAATTAAATACTAATTACTATTCAGGAATTTGCTGTTCCTACCCACTGTTTAAGTCTGGAATATTTCACCTTCAATAAATATTTCTATTCGTACGTGGTCTTCTGGAACAGACCCAGTTTAAATGAAAAGACCAACTTCTTCTAGATTGCCACCTCATTTATACAAGGCTGGCTGGAAAAAGTAAACTGGATGAGTTTGGCCTCATTTTTCTAATCCTTAATTATGCAGTAATACACATTTACATATTAGTTCAAGAGGGCTTTTTCAGGAGTAGCCTGTGAAGAAAGGAAGAACAGCTCTGAGTGTTTTTGCTTTGCCAATTTCCTTTAAAAAAAAAAATTAAAGAGTAGAAGTGCTCAGAAAACTGCAATTTGCATCCAGGTGTCATGAACTCAGATAACCCTTTGGAAGATACATTTTTAAGAAGTAACTTTAAAAGAAAAATTATCTGTCCTCTCTTTGTTTTTCCCTAGATGTTAGAATGTGAAAGGATTATTTTTAATGTTTTCTGTAAAATAGAAAAGCATGTGTGAGAAAGTTGAGCATGGAGAGTTGTGATTTTCAGTCCTACGAAATGAGTGCCATGCTTGTGTTTCTTTTTAATTTTGCTTTTTTTAAAATAAAAAATTAACATTAAGAGATAGGAAAAGTTAGTGATGACACTTGAAAACAGACAAGACGAACCACTAAGCTTGAAGGGTAGATGTCAGTGGTGCAAAGTCCAAGTGGTAGATAGGTACTGGTGGAGTTCGTCAGGGAATGATCCGGGGCCAATAAATGTTTAAGTGAACCCTCAGTAAGTTAATCCAGAAAAAAAAAATCCAGATGAATGGAACTGTCAGTAAACTGGAGGACAGGGCTGCCACTCAGAGGAATCTTACCAAGCTGGAGAAATGGGCTGACAGGAACCTCATGAAGATCAACAAAGGGAAATACAAAATCCTGCCCCTGGAGAGCAATAATCATAAGCACCAGTACAGGCTCAGGGCCAACCAGCTGGAAAGTAGCTTGCCAGAAAAGGACCTGGGAATCCTGGTGGACAACCAGTTGACCATGAGCCAGCAATGTGCCCTTTCAGTGCTGAAAGCCAACTGCATAACAGGCTGCAGGGGGTAGACCAATGACTGCCAGTTGAGGGATGGGATCCTTCCCCTCTGGTCAACACTGATGAGATACATCTGGAGTGCTGGGTCTAGGTCTGGGCTCCCCAGTGCAAGAAAGACATGGACATACTGGAGGTAGCTCAGTGGAGGGCCATCCAGAAGTTGGGACACTGGAGCATATGATGCATGAGGAGACACACTAAAGTTGGCTTGTTCAGCCTGGAAAAAAGGGTTCAGGGGAGCGTGCGGTTTTCCACAGCCTGAATGGGAGGTATAGAAAAGTCAGAGCCAGGCTGCTCTTGGAGGTGCAAAGGAAAAGGATTAGGGACAGCAGACCTAAGTAGAAGCAAGCAAAATTTTTACTCTATATAAGGAAAAAATTGTTTGCCAGGAAGGTGGTCAAACACTGTAAGAGGTTGCCTCAACAGATGTGAGGCATATCCATCCCTGCAGGCATTCAGAACTCAACTGGACACAGCTCTGAGAAATTCACTGTAATTTTGAAGTTTTCCCTGCTTTGAATAAGAGATTGGGCCAGATAACCTCCAGAGGTCCCTTTCATTCTACATTATTCTTTTTTTGTATGTTACCTTGTTAGTCATAATGACTATTTCTTTATGAAAAATCAGATTATGTTACATATAATAGTTTCACTGACTGGTAATGTTTACAAGGCAGGAAAGGAAGATGGGGTTAAGAGGAAGAGTTGTACAGAATACGCCCTTAATGAGTACACAGAATTTTCTACTACACATGGGAGAGAAAGGGGAGTACTAGGGCTTTGTGAAACGATATCAGGGATCAGAGTTGTGCATGTGTGAGGATGCCTTGTCAAAAAGGTAAGTAGGAGAGGTGTGTGGAGTAGATGATTGTTCCTATGGGCTGAATTCAGTTTGTAGTTGGGTGCATGCTCTTTAGGCTGTTTGCAAGGTGACATATCACCATAATATCAAAATACAGTTCCGGCTTACCTTTAATCTAGGTTTAATCACAGAATGTGCCCCAGACATTGTAAACCTCATTTGTGAAATGAACCTCTTGTGGCTTTTCCGTGCTTGTTCTGATACTTCATATGCTTTACAGTTACCCTTTACATAATGGGGAACCTTCATCAAATGCTGATGAAATTACCATTAGGAGCATAAACAATTTCTGAATCAAAGTCAAAGGTCTCATTTTCCTAAGCAGTTGCTAGGGGAAGAGATTATTTTAAGCTTTGAAACATATTTTCCAATTTCCTGGGTCTGTAGTTTTCATGAGGTATGTAAATGTTAAACAAGTACAAATTAATTCTCTGATGCACTGTCTTAGCAGCGAGTAAATTTGTTAAAGCTTATGTAAAAAGAAAGACCAGTGGTCTTAATGCAAACTATCAACATTAATTAAAGTTCTGTCCTCATTTTATATGATGTTTATCTCCAGCTGTCTGAACTATATAAGTAAAGTCATTCATCTTTCCCTTCCCTTCCCTTCCCTTCCCTTCCCTTCCCTTCCCTTCCCTTCCCTTCCCTTCCCTTCCACTAAGGTAAGAGGAAAAAAGGATTTAAACAGTTTTGCTAGGGTAAAGTGCTGCATTGTTGTAGAAGAAAATTGTTCTTAAAAAATTAATGTTATTATGATGTAAAATCTTGTTTAATAAGACATATTCAGTAATTAATAATCCACCACCCATGAAACTGACCTGTTTTGGTTTAGATCTTTCACCTGTTTAACAAAAATACATCTTTTTCATTTACAAGTGACTATCTGGGCCATAGGTAACTTTAATAGAGACGTGAAAGCTACCTAACTAGTAAAATAAGAATCACTAATCCAGCATGCCATTCTATATGCAAGGTGTATATACAGAATGTGGAGACACATTGAAAAAATACTTCATGTGCACATTTTTTCATCCTTACTCTGCCATTCCCAGTTTTTCTGGCTTATGGCCAAGTTGTCTTTTAACAAATGTAAGGCATAGTTTTCACTGATTCTTCTCAGGTTTTGGCAAAAGAATCCTATTCTCGTTTCCCCACAGGTGTGCAGGGCTAGTCTGTTGTCCTGGCTTTATAACTGGGACTATGAGACTGAACTGAAAAAAAAAAGAAAGACTTAATTGACTTTTCAGGATAAAATGACTTGCTCTTAAAAATCTCTATTTTTTCCTCCCCTTCTCTTTCCCTCACTGTTAAAAAAAAAAAAATAAAAGGAGGAGATAAACAGATTTCTGATAGTTGTTCTCACTTCAACTCATCAGCCTCTTTCTTTTTATATCGAAGATATAGTACTGATTAGTCAGTGCATTGTGACTTCAGATTGCAGTTCACTCCGGGCAGATTTTTCAGAGAGGACGTATTTCTGAAAATGTGAATCTTTAGAGCAAGCAGAGACAGGGCAGGGCCACAGGGTTCAGATCCAGACATGCATTACAATGTGAGTGGCCGACCTAGTTAAGCCTCACAAAAGAGATCTGTCAGCTGGAAAAGCTGCTCTCAGAGTCCGATAAAATTCTCATGAACAACCAAGGGTGCTTTGAATGCCTCCAGTGGATCACTCGTTGGTTTTTGAAATTGAGAAAAATTCTGAATCAGGGTCACTGCTAAGCTCTGTGAGCACACAATCACTGGCAGGAATTAGTGGGGAAGCAGAAAAGTTCTGCCTGCTTCTTGGGAAGCACTGGTTTTATACTTTGCAGTGATTAAATCTTTGGAAAATTTTATTAGTAGTATGTTTACTATTGCAGAGCATGCAAATACTCTGAAAACCAAGTGCTTATTAGATGGCTTGGCTTTGCAAATCTTATCTCAGAATATCATAAGAAAGGTGGTAGGAGAGTGGAACTATTCAAAATGTAATTTTCTAATGAGTTAAAGAAAGGAAAAAGGTGGCTGAATTTTTATTTGATAATGTATTAAGATTTTTTGTTTAAAATATTTTATAAAGTAGTATTTTCATTATTGATGGAGAAAACCACTTTCTTTTTATTTTTTTAAATCTTTTTTTTTTCATCAGAGAAAGAAACAGAAAATTAGAAAGTAAGACACTGTGAAAGAAACAAGAACGGTTTCTCTGTGTTTTTCCACTAGAAAAACAGAGGAATTAAGACAAACTTGTTTGAAATATTGCATATTACTCTTATTTCTAGGTTTTGGTCTTGCCCTTCCTTATATATACTACACTTTCTGAGATGAAAGAAGTGAAGAAGAACAAACCTTTAAGGTAAACTATCCAAGTCCATTATAAATAAAAATTTGAAAATTGTGGGAAATATTTTTGTGAAAGTCTTGGAAAACTGATAATTTTAATTCAAAATGAAATGCAAAAATTTTGTAAAATTTCTTATTCTTTAGATTAAAAGAATATAAATAGCATTTAGTCAAGTTATTGAAAACCTTGTTTCTTACTATCTAAATATATATATGTTTTTATGAATATGTGTATGCGTGTATGTATATGTGTAGGTGTATGTATATATAACAATAGTTTCTGTGGTGTGCATTCCAGCTTTATGTTTGCACAAAGAGTCAGAAGCAGGATAATGAAAAATTAGTCCAGCCTAAATGAGTAATGGTCCCAGTTGTAGCTCAGCCTGGGAACAAAATTAAGTAGAAGTGATTCACTTTTAAGATTCAGTAAAGTCAGCTTTGATGTAATCTGATGGATCCCACGTTAACAGCTACCTTTTGTTTTGGGACTAAGAAGATGGTTTCTTCCCATCACCGAGCCATTACATTAGGAGGTGTCCGCTTCTTTGAAATGTCCCTAGTTTTTCCTGATAAGTGTAAAATTGGGAGTGACTCCAAGAAAGCTCGTCTTTCCTCAAAGATAATCACAAAAGAGCATCATGACTCCTAGCATGAATACATATTCTGAGGAATATTCTGCGGCAGAAATGTTCTTACAATTGGTCTTATTTTAGAACATGGTAAAAGAGATTCCTGTTTTATGAGCCTTAGATTAGTCCTTTGAGGACATCAATTAATAGGTAAACGTGAAGGGCGTCTGGATTAGACTATGATTAAACTTTCCTTTTCCAGTTTCAAAGGTAATATAGATGTTGTAACTTTATTTGCCTTAATCTTTTAAGGCACTGAAACTACTCTTTGCAGAAGTGATAGGAAACCAAATTTTGCCTGGGAAAAAGCTTTGAGAATAACAGAAACTAGACATGAAATATATTAATTACATCTAGTTCCTGTTCTAAGGAGAACGTTTTCTAATGTTTTTCAAGTTTAATTGGACATGTCCCAGATACTGAAGTTTCCCCCTCTGCCCTCAGGAGATTCTTCTACTGTCTAACAAATCTCATTATCAGGATGTTTTACCAGTCTAAACTCCCTGTCTTCATGTCATCCCCTTTCTTCTATTAAACACTATTTCCAGCCACATTTGCAAGAAAGTGTTTAGTGTGCAGTGGCTGCAAGTGATTAAACATGAGAAGAGCCATAAATACCAATAATAGACAGTAAAATCTATCCTACTACTTTCTCATTTTCTGAGATGCTTTTGGTCCTAACACTTAATTGCAGCTGACATTTAGAGAGAGCCACATTTTAAACTTTGGGCAGGTAGTGAGCAGAGTCGGATTAGCAGTTCATTACTAAATCCTTCATGCTGGCGTAAATCCAATAAGACATGCTAAGGAATTGCTATGAATTCTTAAAACCCTTCCTCCCTAGATAATTACATACCAATCATTGAAACACCACTGCTGGCATACTCAATAGCTCATAATTTATGTCAAAGTAAAACTGTTTTAAAATAATATTTGTCAACATTTTTCTTTTTCATCCTTTAATTTGCCTTCATTTTTTCTTTCTCATAAATGTGTGGTGTGACGGAAGCCACATAATTAGTGCTGAAAGCATCAGTTTAAAAAAAGGGTACTGTTCTATTATTAACATAAACATATGTTTCAAATGGGTAATAACTTACTGCATATCATTTTCTTCATATGTTTCTTTCTGGAATTGAAATCCTAAAAAGATGAGTTCTCTATTATCTTAGGAAGACCGTTTTTAATTTCTCTTTGTCTCAATATAGTGATTTGCAGAACAGATATGATTCTGTCTTACACTACTAGTGTTTATTTTTTATTTTGAGTCTATAAAGCAAAGGAATATGTATGTTATTATTGACACTTTTTCTTTTGATATAAATTAATGAAAATTGGTGCTTTTGGATGTCAGATGTAATTAACTGTCTTTGAAAAAATGTAAAATTGAGTGAACGTCCAAAAATAATTTTTTCGTTACTATTATCAATTTTCTGTCTTGAAGATCCATGAAAGAAAGGAAATGAGTTTATCTATTCTGATTTATTTCAGTTTAAAAAATATTATTTCATACATCATGCTGTTAGGAATTTCAGAAAGTACTTTACATCTTTTTAATCTTAGGGAAGTAAACAGAAGTAGCTGTTGAACAATGCTTCAAAGAACATGCTAGCGTACTCCACCATATATGAAATTTGCTCTGTGTGATGTGAAACTGGGCTCAGACAATCATCTTCAGGATTTTTATCCCCAGGTATTATAAACAGAGATATAACCTGAACAATAATAATAAAAAAATCCTAGAGAAAACGATATATTTCATTCAAATATATATTATGAAACAGGTTTTTTTCTGATTTCACTGAAAATTCAAAGTATTAATTCCCTCCTAATCCCGCAATTTCTTGCCTCTTCCACCCAGGCAAATTTTTCACACAGATTTATTTCAGAAATGCTGTGAGGGATCACCCAGACATCCAAATATGACAATGAAAAATCACAAATCAATCACAAATCATGATAAAGAAACTTGACCTTGATTTTCTCAAGGAACATGTGGTAAAAACTTAAAGAAAGATCATAGGAAATAAGAGACCTAAAGGAATTGTACTAGGCTAGTTTTTCCCTTTTTAATTTCTGAGCCATAGGCCCTGCTTTAGGCATAATTCCTAGGAAAATTAAACTACTGCAATATTTATAACTGCCTGCAACAGATGTTGAATGCACTGTTCTCCTCTCCCATTCGTACAGATGGAGTGTGCGTGCTTATGCTCCAGCATACTTGCAGAGGGAACAGTCAGATCCCCGGCACAGCCCCTTTGTCAGGAAACTCTTACTAAGGAGCATCACATAAAGCATCTCTTTTCCTGTGCAGAAAAAGGCCGAAAGAAGTGAAAGGACTTAACCATGTGTACGTGAAGCATGAACCCTTCTCAAACACAAACACACTCCTGAATGAGGAGTGGGGGAAATATCTAAGGTGATAATACTTAAAATAAAAAAAAAAAAATAGAGTTGGAAGGTAAAAGTACCTGTCAGCTTCAGACTAAAAGCACTTATTTCTACTTTAAAGGTCCTTTATTGAAAAAGAACCACCAAAAGAGGCTGTGGGTGCAATTGATCTCAACATCTTTAGTTCTCTAAATTCTCTCGGCGAGATTTCTTCAAGAAATACGAAGAGAAACAGACCTGTGCAGAGAGTGATTCCTGTCCCCTACCTCAGTCACCTGTCTACGGTGTCACCTGGGGATAAGACAAAATAGGAGGCTTCTATTTCTTCCACTGACTGTGAGAGAGACTCTGCTGACCACCCAAGGTTTAGATAACTAACTTTTGGACAACAGATTGATGCTAGCCATTAGCATCCCTGAGAATCTGGCTTTGAATCACAGTGGTGCCTGGGCCCAAGAAAGCTGGTTAATATTCAAGGATCACCTCCTCCAAGCTCAGGAGCAATGCATCCCAGCAAAATCAGGCAAAAAAACCAGGAGGCCTGAATGGATAAAAAGGAGCTCCTCAACAAACTCAAACACAAAAAGGAAGCTTACAGAAGACGGATGCTAGGACAGGTAGCCTGGGAGGGATACAGAGAAATTGGGTGAGTATCCAAGGATCAGGGTAGGAAAGCTAAAGCCCTGAGAGAGTTAAATCTGGCCAGGGATGTCAAGGGCAGCAAGAAAAACTTCTAGAGGTGCGTCGGTGATAAAAGGAAGACTAGGGAAAATGGGGGCCCTCTCCAGAAGGAAATGTCACCCGGGATATGGAGAAGGCTGAGGTACTCAACAACTTTTTTGCCTCAGTCTTCACTGGCAAGTGCTCTAGCCACACCATCCAAATCGCCGAAGGCAAATGCAGGGATTGAGAGAATGAGGTAACCACCCGCTGTAGGAGAATATCTGGTTCGAGACCATCTGAGGAACCTGAAGATTCACAAATCCATGGGACCCGATGAGATACATCTGTGGGTCCTGAGGCAACTGGTGGATAAAGTTGCTAAGCCACTATCCATCACATTTTAGAAGTCATGGCAGTCCGGTGAAGTTCCCACTGACTGGAAAAGAGGAAACATAACCCCCATTTTTAAAAAGGGTAAAAAAGAAGACCCGGGGAACTATAGGCTGGTCACGCTCACCTCTGTGCCCATCAAGATCATGGAGCAAATCCTCCTGGAATCTATGATATAGCACATGGAAAATAAGGAGGTGGTTGGTGGCAGCCAACACGGCTTCACTAAGGCCAAATCATGCCTGACAAATTTGGTGGCCTTCTACAACAGTATTGCAGCACTGGTGGATAAGGGAAGAGCAACAGATGTCATCTACCTGGACTTGTGCAAAACATTTGACACTGGCCCTGCACAACATCCTTGTCTCTAAACTGGAGAAACACGGATTTGATGGATGGACCACTCGGTGGATAAGGAATTAGCTGGATGGCCACACTCAAAGACTTGTGGTCAGTGGCTTGATGTCCAACTAGCAACTAGTGACGAGTGGCGTTCCTCAGGGGTTGGCATTGGGACTGGTGCTGTTCAACATCTTTGTTGGTGACATGGACAGTGGGATCGAGTGCACCCTTAGCTAGTTTGACAACTACACCGAGCTGCGTGGAGTGGTTGACATGTTGGAGGGGAGGGATGCCATCCAGAGGTACCTGGACAGGCTGGAGAGGTGGGCCTGTGCAAACCTCATAAAATTCAACAAGGCCAAGTGCAAGGTCCTGCACATGGGTCGGGGCAATCCCAAGCACAAATACAGTCTGGGCAGAGAATGGATTGAGAGCAGCCATAAAGAGAAGGACTCGTGGGTGTTGGTTGATGAGAAGCTCAACAGGAGCTAGCAATGTGTGCTTGCAGCCCAGAAAGCCAACTGCATCCTGGGCTGCATCAGAAGTGTGGCCAGCAGGTTGAGGGAGGTGGTTCTTCCCCTTTACTCCACTCTGGTGAGACCCCACCTGGAGTACTGTGTCCAGCTCTGGACCCCCCAACATAAGAAGGACATGGACCTGTTGGAACAAGTCCAGAGGAGGGCCACAAAGATGATCAGAGGGCTGGAGCACCTCTCCTATGAAGACAGCCTGAGAGAGTCGGGACTGTTCAGCCTGGAGAAGAGAAGGCTTCAGGGTGACCTTATAGCAGCTTTCCAGTACCTAAAGGGGGCCTACTGGAATGACGGGGAGGGACTTCTTACAAGGGCATGTAGTAATAGGAAGAGGGGTAACAGTTTTAAACTGAAAGAGGGTAGGTTTGGATTAAACATTAAGAAGAAATTATTCACTGTGAGAGTGGTGGGACACTGGACCAGGTTGCTCAGAGAAGTTGTGTATGCCCCATCCCTGGAAGTATTCAAGGCCAGATTGGATGGGGCTTTGAGTAACCTGGTCTAGTGGGAGGTGTCCCTGTGTAACTAGATGATCTTTAAGGTCCCTTCCAACTCTAACCATTCTATGATTCTATGGCTATGAAATGTCTTAGAGAGCTAGATGGAATATATTGGCTTATGACAAAAAATGAAATAAGAAAATGAAATTTAGACCTAGCCTACAATATGTAGCATGGGCCGAATAATTAAAATTAGCTATATCATAGAATCATATATATGGCTACTGTCTTAACAGTGAGTTCATGCTTCAATTTCTCTTTCAGGAAGAAAATGGACAAACTGCATTAGCAATACCAGATCACCTTTTAATCATTTATCAGAGAGAAATGGAAAGAAAAGAGGCATAAAATTCCAGCCAAGTAAATTTATTTTTTCTGAAGAGTCATGTTATGTAAATTTTCCTGTGAGCCACAGATCACTATCCAGATGCCAGGCACAAGCTGTTTGTGATGTCCACATACCAGCGTGCACATCAAAAGGTAGGATAAAAATCCGAAGTGATAACATAGTGGGTTGGGACTGCCATCCAGGAACTGACACCAAGACAATAACACAAAAGCTATGCTGAGTTGGTTATGTATCTGGAATGCAAGACATGGACTACTGAAGTCATAATAGCTACACAGTAACCTTAAGATGGGAGCTCTGAATGGGAGAAAGGAAGACGAATGCCTGAAAGACATGTTGCAGCACAGTTTCTGGCAAAGCCAAATATTGACATCAGAAGCTGTGAGTTACTGACAGAAAACAGGTTTTGCGATTCAAGTTGTGGCTGTGTCTGAGCAGCAATGCTGAGCATTAAGCCATGAGCAGAAATAAAATCTACAACAGTGTCAACAGGGAGCAGTGCCAAACTCTGGTGACATATTTATTTAATTTATTTAAATAAAGGATGCTTGCACAGGATTCTGTGAAAGTCAGCGTCCTCAGGTGAATATATCACATATTTGCTTAAGGACCTTATCAAAAGTCACTTTATCTCCAAACCTAGGATTTATTGGAATGCAAAATACCGAACTAGAAAATAAAAAAAAAGAAAACAAGTAGGAGACTTTGAATAGAAAATACCTTTACTCTGCTAGCTAAGACAGATGGCAATACAAGGTTTAAAAACAAATCCTGCTTTCTCCTTTCTGCTGTCTCCTTACGTTGAGGACCTTTTCTTCCACACTTACTGTCTAACTTAGCACTTTCTGTGCTTTGCCAGGCTAAAAACACTGCACACACTCTTCTTTCTGATGAAGGGGCTTTGCTCCTTGCTGGAATCCTCCAGCCTGCGTTCATGACCGGTCCTTGCATCTCCCATCTCCTGTTCTGCACCCATCCAGAGATCACCCGCAGGACGGGCACAGCCACCATCTCTCTTAAAAATATTCTGGCCAAACAGCCATCTTCCATATCTACTGTTTAGTCAAACCTTTGGATGAAGAAGTGAAGTGACTCTGTAAGGCAGAAATAAACATATTGACCAGGAGGGTTTCCATCTCAATACCAGCCATGTGCTGGTCTTTCTAGCTCTACACATACAGAGAAGCTTGATAACACCAGCAGTATCATCTTAAATTCCAAAGTATAATACCATCAATAGCCAAATGTCACAAGCAAATCCTCTGTGAGAGCCCTTAAATCATTTGAAGCCGCTTCCATTTGGCCTTATTGCATGAGTGGTTTCATTGGTGCAATCGTCCAAGAGATTTTGGAAACTCTTTTCCATCTGTGACATGGCACTATTAAATGCTACATGTTACCATCTATCTCAGTCATACTTATGCTTTGAGGAATTAATTTGTGGGTTTTTTCCCCCTAACATTTATCGTCATTCACCGTAGTTGTTACTGTCACAAATTATTTCCTCCTGTGTATATGTGGGTGTAGGTGTGAGTAAGTGAACCTCTTTCATATGTCATTTTAACCGTCAATGAGCCCAGCACAATGTTTTGAAAATTGGAATCACTGTGAATAGCTTGTATTTTAATATCATGAGAACAGGAATATTCCCTTTTGTACCCCCATGTCTTTCACTGCAAAGTTTATTTTCGGGTTTTCCTATCTCTTGTTCCAGCTACAGCTGGCTTTTGAAAGTAGGAAATGACAGATCAGCTGTCAGTCTAGAGTCACTAGATTGTCATCCCTAACATTAGTAGAGCAGCAAAATTGATCTGAAATTAGCATCCATGGATGGGATTCAGCTGTATTTTACACCAAAGCCGTCTAACAGTTTATTCCCGGTTGCAGAAACCTGTGATGTTCCAATGTCACTTAAAGAAAATAACCACCTGAACCTGGAATGTCATCAAACATTAGATGACCTAGATCCCACAGTCTCTTCTTCCAGGTTTGAGATGGCTGTGTGTCTTAGTGTCCTGCAGAGTCAGAAGGGTCCTAAGACTCCTCCAATTAAACGAAAGCTAATGAGTGCTGTCAACACACAGGGACAAAAGCCTTTTCAGCCTCAGAAGACCAATCCAGATTTTTAAATTATTCCCTTCTTTTTTCCTATTCTGCAATCATTCCACTTGTGTTAATTTTTTACTTACTGTTATAATGAAGTCATGTTCTTCCTGCTGTGCCCTTTTTTCCTGAAGCCATTCAGTGGTCAACTCTCCCAGCCTGTGCGTTTTTGACATAACTTTCCTCATTCCACATTTGCTTTGCGGGCAATGCTCCCATATTTGTCGCAGCTCTTATGCGACTGAAATCAGTCATCACCACCAGCTGGATCTGTTTGAAGGAGCAGAGCACCAGACATTGAGAACTAGCTGATCAAATAACACGCAATCGAAAAGGCCCGGCTTTCTGGGTGTCCTAGAGAGTTAGCAGCACTGCCCACCCACTTAGGGCTTCCCCGTGCTTGGGATCATAGCTCAATTCTGTGAATCCCACTCATACCATTTCTCATCTTTGCTGGTCAAAACCAGACCTGGGTGGCATCGCCAAGCAGAAGGAGTTTGCTTCAATAAAAAGTAAAGACAAGGGTGCTGGAAGATGAATATTGTGGAATATTTTGTAGAGGATAATTAGTGCTATTTACTGCCTTCAACTTTTTTTTTTTTTAGTGGGAGATATAAGGAGAACCTCCATATGACTCAGAGTCTCCTATGAGGAGAGGCTGAAGGAGTTGGGGCTGTTCAGCCTGGAGAAGAGAAGGCTCCGCGGAGATCTTATTGCAGCCTTCCAGTACCTAAAGGGGGCCTACAGGAGAGCTGGGGAAGGACTTTTTACTAGGGCATGTAGTGATAGGATGAGGGGGAATGGCTTCAAACTGGAAGAGGGCAGGTTTAAATTAAACATTAGGAAGAAGTTTTTCACTTTAAGGGTGGTAAGGCACTGGAACAGGTTTCCCAGAGAGGTTGTTGAGGCCCCATCCCTGGAGGTGTTCAAGGCCAGGCTGGACGTGGCCTTGGGCAACCTGGTCTAGTGGGAGGTGTCCCTGCCTATGGCAGGGAGGTTGGAACTCGATGTTCTTCAAGGTCCTTTCCAACCTAAACCATTCTATGATTCTATGATCCTATGATTCTATGACAGACACGTTGGCATGTTTAGTGAGGCATAACAGAGATCTCTCTAGTTTCTGAAGCTACAGTCTATTCTGTTTGCAGAACTGTGTGAAAGCTAAAATCTTGTTGACGAAAAGTCCTTCTAGTTTTCTTCAAAAGAGTCCTGCTATCTGGAATGCAGAACTATTTGTTTATGACTCGACCTATAAATTTGACTCTCTACGTGATGCTCCCATGGACCAACAATCCTTTCACAGTTAATCTGTCAAAGTTATGGTCTTATTTTGATGCTGTTTTGGCACCACTAGTGGCAACTGTTGATAAAAAAAAAAAGGTATTTACACAAACTGACGATTCGTTTTTGTAATGGCATCTATGTCTCACATGTCTTTGGGCTATTTTTCTGTGTTTAAAAGACTCCTAACAGCTGTGTCTGAATTGTAAAGCAGACCCTGGGGAAGAGTATACAGTCATCTAATCCAGGGGAATTACTAAAGAGCACTACTACCCCTGAGCTTGCTCCAGCAGTTTTATCTCAGCATTGATGGCACAGGGACACAGCTGAGGTACTTACCGGGGGACCAGAAATGGAAGATACAGCATGGAGTGCTCCTGTCTGATCAGGCAGGGCAGTCACGGTGTTGTTAGGTGGAAGCAAGAGCTTCAGTTAATTAGGATGACAGCTACAACTTTCTTCATGATTTTGTGCATGACTCTGTTCCAAGGCTAAAGGAGTCAAAGACAGGGACTTCTTGTTCAGAGATTCTCAGGAAAGTTGTTGGAAATTAGGGAGGGAATTTAAAATGAATGAGTAGAACTCCATTAATTCCTTGTATATAAAAAAAAATCAGAGTTAGAATATCTCACCACAACTCAGTTTCCCTTAATTACTTTCCAACATGGATTAAATTAAATTGAACTAATTGGGAAAACATCCACACAAGTTTAATCCATTTTATCTCGCCATTTAAATCATACATTTAGTTAAGCCAGGCTTGTTGATGCTCTAGAAAGCTCCTCTAAGAAAGTCTTGAACAACAAGTATGAAAGCTGATATACTTAACTATCACAGCTCTGATTCCCCTTCAGCCATTCCAGAATAAAGATCACATCTGAGGCAGACAAAAGGAGACCAATAAAAGGTATTTAGACACTGTACCATCTTATGGATTAATAAAATGTCTGAATATGGTTATAATTCTGCTAAACAATGGCTGAAGCACAATAAAAGATTAGAAATATTCAAAGGAAATACATAGCATCAGCTTCCACAAATAGTTTCTAAAAAACATAAAGAAAATTGCTACAACTGTGGTGCTTAGATGCCTTTCATATTTGTTTTCTGGCAGGTTGACTCATTTGGTGTTGATTTGGCATGAATTTCAAAGCATGCATAGGCAGTTCTTTCTAATTTCATCCACATAAGTACTTGCATCAGAATTATTCTGTTCTTAATAATTCAAGGAGTACAAGTTAATATTTTGTGATGCATGTCATCCTAATAAACAAAAGATCTTGAGTTTCAGATCCTTGGTTTTGCATCTCAAATCAGGTGCTGGATGCTTTCAGTGAGTTGTTCCCAATTAGCCCAGAGAGAACCAAAAAATAACAATTGTGTAATTCATGAATATGACAACAAGAAAAAAATCCAGGGAAGAATAGTTTGTTGTATAAGTATTCTGTGAACATATCAATTTGTTGAATTAAATTATTTAATGTAAATTACTTAGAGCTTGCATGCACCAAATGTGGGCAAGGAAGAACATGTGAAGTTATAAAGACTGGTATACAATTTTATTATTATATATAATGAGAAGACATCAAGAAAATTTAACTTAAAATAAATGTTAGGAAATCTTTTTAATAGCAAGACTGTTGAACAGTCTTCTAAGGAAGTGATGAAAAACTAGATGCTGGAGGCATCTAAAACTGGGCAAGACACAGGAAGATTAATTGATTAGATTAGTTCTGTATTAGAAATATGGAGAACTAGTAGTCAAATGTGCCTTAAATTACCAGATTATGTACATTATGCGGGCGCGTACCACAAATCCCCTCACTTGTGATGCAGGCGTACATTTTCTGGACATAGAATCACAGAATCGCAGAATGGTTTCGGTTGGAAGGGACCTCTAAAGGTCATCTAGTCCAACCCCCCTATGATGAACATGGACATCTTCAACAAGATCAGGTTGCTCAGAGCCCCATCCAACCTGACCTTGAATGTTTCCAGGGATGGGGCATCTGCCACCTCTCTGGGCAGCCTGTTCCAGTGCTCTGTCACCCTCAAAGTAAAGAAGTTTTTCCTCATGTTGAGACGGAATTTCCTGTGTTCCAGTTTGTGCCCGTTGCCCCTTGTCCTGTTGCTGGGCACCACTGAAAAGAGTCTGGCCCCATCCTCTTGACACCGTCCTTTAGATATATATAAGCATTGTTGAGATCCCCTCTTAGTCTTCTCTTCTCCAGGCTAAACATCCTACGCTGGGAATGTGATATAGCTTTATCTGGGAAAATGAGATGCTGAAATCCATGCTGAAAATGGACATGGATTAGCAGACTAACAAACATTACTGACTTATGTTATATAGGTACTAACTCACTAAAAACTCATGTTGTATGGGTAATGCAACAGTCATCAGAGAGAAACGCAATATGAACGAGAAGACAGAACAAAGAGAACCTCTGATATCTGTATTTGAGGTTTCCAGTGATGTTCTCTTTTGATTTTCCAAATACCTTCCGGTATATACAACATGAACACAAAATATTTGAACAGGATATCTGGAAAAAATAATGTAGTGCAAAATGGGCCTGTCATATTTTGCTGAAACTTTTTCAAAAGGTGTTTTTCTGAGTTGGAAACAAGTATAGAAATTCTTAGTGGAAGAAGGCAACCTAAAAAACGAAAATGAAGAAGGAGGAGAAAAAGAACATGTTTAAACAGCTGGAAAAGGAAAGTTTTGAATATGTGGTAGTGCTTACATCCTTATGTCTGCATTTGTAAGAGAAATGCTCACATGGTATATATTGACTTAATAATATCAGTATAAATCAAGGTAGTACTGAGTGTTATACCAGACAAAGATCTGGCATATGGTGTATCTGTTTTGCATAGCATATTGGACAGTTCCTTTTATCTTTTTCTTTTCATCTTAAGACATACTACCTTTTGCTTCTTATAACGTACTTTGTACAAGAACTCGTTTCATAAGGAAAGATGACATTGTTATTCTGTTTTCAAGTTAAATTGTATCTTTGTCTTCTGAGAGAGGCCCTGCTTTTGAATTTTTGCTTTCTCTGCTTGCTTTTCTGTTTTTTCAATTTCTTATCTGCTAGCATTTCGGTTTTAGACTTAGGACACAGAGGCATAGATTATTTCTCATTAAATTGCTTAACCATCAATGTAATAAAACTTAAGCACACAGTATGCTTTTATAAGGCTACAATACAATTTAAGTGCTCACAGTAAGAGATGTTTGTAAGGTGCCACATAAAATAAGCCATCTGCAGGACATGAAAGTTCTTTAAAGTCCAGGATAGATATTGCATAAAAATTAATATTCTCAGCTGGTGTTTAATCTGTAACTATCTAAACTGATATGAAGCTACCTATTTCATAGACTACTTCTATAGGACATGTTTGGTGAATAGTTCCATTGTTTATTGTTATTCCATTGTTTATTATAACTCTAAAGTTGTACTGTTTTTTATAAAATACTATAACTCAGAGCAGAAATGACCATATATATCTCCTTTGCTTTCTTCCAGAAGAAATATTGCTTCCCTTCTACTAGTCCCCTTCTCTTCCTTTTTCCTCCAGTCCAGACAAGCTAGAGAATGGCAATCCCTATTTCCCAATATTTCCTAATTCCCACCCCTTACTCACTGGAAAGCCACTGTGTAGCAGACTCCGGTAAACTACACCATCTGCTTAGCTCAGGGAGATGTTGCCAGCACTCCCAGGCTTTCTGGCATTGGGGGTTCTCCAAGGAAAACCTTCTGGTAGTCAGACCTCCTAAGCTAAAATCCACTTTGAACAAGGAGGAAGGAACAGTAAAGACTGTTTTCTAGCTTTTTGTCTAAACTAATTTGATGATGTCAGATCTATTTCTTTCTTTGGACCAAGGATTTGGTCTGGCAGTTCTAAGCCTGGTATGATGGCTAACGCAAGCAGTGAGGCTTGTTGGTTCCTGAATATTTCTCCCTCGTAAGCTGAAGGCATCCTCCAGACAAAACTGATGTCAACAGCTGTTTTCCCTACTGAAGGCCTTTGGTATTTGACTTATTCTACATCCATAAACCTCATCAGCCTATTAGAAATGTCAGTAGAGAAATCAGTTGAATGTTTGAAATTCTTGCAAACCTAAGAGGGTAACTCTTACTAAAGTAAATTCCGTGATCCTTGCAAAATCTCTCAGTACACAGGATTTTATCCATGCTGCATTTAACATTCTCTACAACAGAATATAAAGATTAGGACTAAGATATACTGAATTTGAAGTAAGAGGACAATGCCTTTAGTTCTAATAAAAGTACATTTTGCCTCTTGCAATCCATGTAACAGATAGCACAGCTCATTGTGAGTCTCAGTTGCTGAGAGTTTTTAGGGAAAAACAGAGATTTTTCTATTTTAATGTTAGCAAAGCTATCACAAACAGATAGCTTATTGGCAAGATGTTTGGAAAGCTATCCTTGCTGTTACACAGTTTGCTAGCATGTGAAAATTTAATCATAAAACCACAGTATCTTTCATAACATAGTATTTGTGGTTTTGTTATTTATCTGCATACAGAATAGCTGCATAGAAATACAAACTCCCTCTTCCCTTGAAGTCTTGTTCGCATTTTTATCAGGCTGAAGGAACAGGCACCTATAGTCCACATCATGGCAAGGGCATATGCAATATTTTAGATTGAATATTGTATAAAATTCATTGAGGAACCATGGCTCCATGAGTCTGTAAACCTGGAATAAATAGATTTTTATGTTACTGTTGCTTTTGAGGATATCCAAGCTCCCTTAAACTTTCTCTTGTATTATTGCCACTAGATTTCTGATTCTGCAAAACATTTTAATTTATGCTAAACTCTGAAGAGGGATCACAAAAGTGATGTATAAACATTGGGAAGAACTAGAAAATTTTTACTTTTTTTAGATAAAGAAACCAGATGAACTACTAAAATATAAAGGCATCATAACATCATTCTGATTACATGGTCAAATAAACAATATTTTAAAATCAACAATGCATAAATACAATATGGGTCACATATGGATAACAAGGATTGCTTTCTTGTAACGTTACATTAATTACTGAAACAGAACTTAGAAATTAGTACCTTAGAAAAAAAAAGAAAACATATTAATCTTAACAGACAAATTATGCAAATGTTAAACAGTATCATGGAGTGTTAGTGCAATTATAAATTAGTAAGATCAAGAATTGGAAAGTTAAAAAAAAAAACATTAAAATTGTGCCATGTATATTACTGTTCCCCAGGTGCTTATTGGTGCTTACAGTGTAAATCCTATTGCTAAAATAAGCTGCTAAGAAGCTTGAAAAGACAATTTTTATTTGCTTCTAACTTAGAAGGCTTTGGATATGATATCTGCATTAAGGATACCAATTGAAATTCATGCACAAAAGCCTGATCATTAGCTTGAGTCTTTGAACAACAGGAATCTGTTGAAAGTTTCTACAAACAGTGATAATAAATATTCAAAAAGTTGATGTGCAACAGATTAGGAAAAAAAACCAAAGGGTTTTCTACTGTGAAAGACCTTACTTGACTTTTTTTTTTGAGACATATGTACCCACAAAAAAACCACTTAAATTTGGAAAAAATATACAATTCGTTTTCTAGGTAGAGCCACACTAAGCAACTCAGTTCTACATAGGATCTATCTGTGCCAAACAATTTGAAATCATTGCAGCATCTGAGTATGTTTTAGTCCAAAAGGATTGCTTCTGCTTCCTCAAGATGGCTGAAAACTCATCCTGGTATCAGAATTGAGACCAAGCTGACTTTTCCTTCAGTGCTTTTGATTCACCCATAGTGGTCCTTAGGTACAATGCAGGAAAACATGGATGAGCTTCATGAAGTCTACAGAAGGTGGAAGAGTGGGGTAGGGTATGGCTGAAAGAGATACACAGAGAGAGGTGCTAACAGTAGTCCAGAAAAACAAAAGAGATGAAAGTGTCATCCTTAAAAGGAGAAATGAAGAACAAACATTCAGTAAATGCAATCAATCATTTATATCTGTTTGTCAGGGACACTTTCTCCTTTGATTCATGCCTATGGGCTTGAGGTGAGGTCATGATCTACTAGCACTCCCATTAAGCAGAAGTTTCAGTTCACCACTGTCTCAAAAGTTATTCCGTATGGTTTCATTATCATAATTTTTCTTCCTTTTCCCTTGTTTCCTCCTTGCTGCCAAGAAACAACAGTGAAACAAATCTGGAGGAAGTCTTGAATAGAGGATAGCCTTCTGTAATGAAGTGACTGGCTTGGCAGATTATTGATAGCACAAGGAAGAAACCACAAGAATGGGAAAGCCTTTGCATAAGAAGAAATTCTATGGGATACGTATTTTAGGTAAAGGTAATCGTGGCAGAAGACCTTGATGTAGCTGGTTATCTCAGTTCACTATATGTCTTTGAGGTTCATGTACAGCAAGTCCTGCCCTACATTGTATTTTCTACATAATTTCTCCACTGATAAACTTCTAACAGTTGGAGGTCTGATAGGGACCAAGGAAATATCAGAGGTGTTACTGGGTGGTTTTAAGTTTCTGAAGAACCTTACCTTCCTATTTTTTCCCCCTCAAACCAGTTACTTTGATCCCTGAGATAGTCAGGTTTCCTACAGCTTCTGACACAATAAGCACAATCTGGGACATTGACAGACATCAAGAATCTTTCTAGTTTGTTTCTACTATCTCCTTCCAAACTGACTCCTTACCCAAAAGAACCATGGAGGTTCTTTTCACTCCATGGATCTATGAGTTAGGAAGGATTTTCTCATCATGCCAAAGTCAATCTTTGCCTATTGGATACATGTGAATGCTACATATTCTATCAGATATTCCTGAATATATATTTTACATTCTCTGTATATAAGTGCTCAGAGGGTTTATATAAACACATAAATTCCTTTTTTTTTAAATGGTGAAATCCTTACTAAAGCTAAAAAACCCTTGTGTTTCCAGATAGCTGGGCTCTAGTAACTAAAGAAAAAAGCAGCTGAAAAATGCAATTACTCACTGGAGAACTCTGCATAAATTGTATGACAAACTCAACCAATCTCTGTTACATGCTATACAAGATTTTGATATGACTTCTGATTACGTGCTTGTATATATGCAACTAACTAGTGGTGTAAAAGCACTGGTTCCTGGGTAGATCATCTGATTTTTAGTGTCATTATAAAAATATCCCAGTAACTGAAAATACTGTTGAGCTCAATCCAGAAAATTGTTAGGCTTCACTTTGGAAGGAAGTTTTAAAAATTTTGAAGTTTTACCCCATGATGGAGAAGAATATAAATCAAACTTATAGAAAAATTCAATAAGTTCCAGAAACAAAACCAGAGAACTCCAACTCATATAACCCAGATTTCTCTCAGTAGTCTGTATACAAACCATAGAGCATAGAAAACTTGATGAAAACAAATACCAAGTTCATTATACTTAAAAGAACATACAATATGCTGAGTAATAACTCTTGGTTACCCATTTTTCTATGTCTAAAGAAAATTACTATCACATGTTTATGAGGGCTAATTTATTTAGTGTAAAACATGGACTTCATATGTTAATTTTAATTTCACAGCCACACTTTAAAAGGGGAAATTGTCTTGGTTGAGAACCAGGATCCAGCACACCCTCATTTCTAGAT
This sequence comes from Anarhynchus alexandrinus, assembly GCA_008711295.1. NCBI lineage: Eukaryota > Metazoa > Chordata > Aves > Charadriiformes > Charadriidae > Anarhynchus > Anarhynchus alexandrinus. The sequence continues at coordinate 293,824 of VUYV01000036.1, read as the reverse complement.
TTTGAAGAAGGGTCTGTTTGAATTACTTTTCTTTATGGGTTTCCAATTTCAGCAGGATACATTTAGCAAAACTACTATGGCTGAAATTACATTTTATATTTTAAACTTGTTCTGGACTTTATCTCCCACATAATTCAATCTATATTGGTTTGGAACTTTGTTCATGCTTTCTCTTTACACAGACAGCCTCTTTAGTTTTAAAATTATTTATACTGCCTGAAGACCAAAAATTGTTCTCAAATTTTGGATGCTTTCATAGATTTTAATCTGATAAGTGATGATATATCGAAACAATACATGGCTTCTTAAGCTCATCTCAGATGTGAGAGTTTAGGCCACAGTCCAAGTCCTCTGAAAGACATCCATTGGTTTAAGTAAATGCTGTATCAGACTCTAAAGATCCTACTTGTGTCCAAATTAGATCCCAAGGGTTCCCAAGAGTAGCATACATTTTAACAAGCAATTTTAAAGTACAATGCCAATAACAAATACATACAAGTGATGTATTAAAATAATAGCAAATATGAAGAACGGCCCTAAAAGAAACCCTAGTCCTCCCAAATGTCGCCCCCATTACCAAAACACTCCTCAGCTTGTAGAAACACAGTGAAACCATAGAAACATAGAATCATAGAATGGTTTAGGTTGGAAGGGACCTTAAAGATCATCTAGTTCCAAACCCCCCCTGCCATGGGCAGGGAGACCTTGTACTAGACCAGATTTCTCAAAGCCTCATCCAGCCTAGCCTTGAACGCCTCTATGGATGGGGCATCCACAACTTCTTTGGGCAACCCGTTCCAGTGTCTCACCACCCTCACAGTAAAGAATTTCTTTCTAATATCTAATCTAAATCTACCCTCTTCCAGATTGAAGCCATTACCCCTCTTCCTATCACTACATGCCCTTGTAAAAAGTCCCTCTCCAGCTTTCATGTAGATGCCCTTCAGATACTGGAAAGCTGGTATAAGGTATCCCTGGAGTCTTCTCTTCTCCAGGCAGAACAACCCCAATTCTCTCAGCCTGTCTTTGTAGGAGAGGTGTTCTAACCCTCTGATTGTCTTCGTGGCCCTCTTCTGGATGCGCTCCAACAGATCCATGTCCTTCTTACGTTGGGAGCTCCAGAGCTGGTCTCAGTACTCCAGGTGGGGTCTCACCAGAGTGGAGTAAAGGGGCAGAATCACCTCCCTCAACCTGCTGGCCACACTTCATTTGATGCAGCCCAGGATGCAGTTGGCTTTCCGGGCTGCAAGCACACATTGCTGGCCGATGTCAAGTTTTTCATCCACCAACACCCCCAAGTATCTTTATGTTATGTATTTCTATTCAGTAGAACCGAGATGTACAGAAGCCCCTACAGTGGGTGGTTACCTCATTCTCCCAGTTCCCGCCTTTGTCTTCTGCAACTTGGGTGGTGTGGCTAGGGCACTTGCCAGTGAAGACTTAGGCAAAAAAGTAATTGAGTACCTCAGCCTTCTCCATATCCTGGGTGACCGGGTCTCCCATTTCCTTTCGGAGAGGGCCCACATTTTCCCTAGTCTTGCTTTTATCACTGACATACCTATAGAGACTTTTTTTGTTGCCCTTAACATCCCTGGCCAAATTTAATTCTCTCAGGGCTTTAGCTTTCCTACCCTGACCCCTGGATGCTCAGACAATTTCTCTGTATTCCTTCCAGGCTACTTGTCCTTGCTTCCACTGTTTGTAGCCTTCCTTTTTGAGTCTGAATTTCTCCAGGAGCTCCTTTTTCATCCATGTAGGCCTCCTGGCTTTTTTTGCCTTACTTCCTCTTTGTTGGGATGCATCACTCCTGAGCTTGGAGGAGGTGATCCTTGAATATTAACCAGCTTCCTTAGGCCTCTCTTCCTTCCAGGGATTTATCCCACAGTACTCTGCCAAGCAGACCCGGCAGAGGCCAAAGTCTGCTCTCCTGAAGTCTAGGGTAGCAAACTTACTGTGCACCCTCCTCACCACCCTGAGGATCTGAAACTCCACCATCTCATAGTCACTGTAACCAAGGCTGCCCTTGAGCTTCACATTCCCCACCAGCCCCTCCTTATTGGTGAGAACAATGTCTAGCATGGCACCTCTCCTCATTGGCTCCTCTATCACTTGGAGAAGGAACCCATCATCAACACATTCCAGGAACCTCCTGGATTGCCTATGCCCTGCTGTGTTGTCCTTCTAACAGATATCAGGGTGGTTGAAGTTCCCCATGAGGACTAGGGCTTGTGAACATGAAGCTGCTCCTATCTGTCTATAGAGGGCCTCATCTGCTCGGTCTTCCTGGTCGGGTGGCCTGGAGCATACCCACACTGTAACATCACCTGTCCCTGCCCTCCCTTTAATCCTGACCCATGAGCTCTCGGTGGGTTCCTCATCCATTCCCCGGTGGTCCGGGGTTCCCACCATGTCTCCATGATGCCAATAAGATCATAGGTCTGGAGGCATGCACACATCTCTAACTCCTCGTGTTTATTCCACATGCTAAGTGCATTTGCATAGATGCATTTAAGTTGGGCCCCCAATGAAGATAACTGACTGGTGAGAGTGGCTGGAATTCCTTTTGCTGCTCTCCAGGTACTCTCCTGTTGACCTGTGACTCTCCTCCAGGCTCTGGGAATCTATTACTGACATTGCATCTTACTGGTAGGAGTGGGATGGATTGAGGTTCCTCTTCCCCAGCAACTCTAGTTTAGAGCCTTCTTCTTGAGCTTCACAAGCCTGTGACCAAAGATACTCTTCCCCTTCTCTGACAAGCGGACCCCATCAGGTTCCAGTACACCAGGTTTCTCAAAGCAAGTCCCACGGTCTAAGTAGCCAAACCCCTGGCTGTGGCACCAGTCCTGTTGCCATTTGTTGATTTGCCAGATTCACCTGGCCCTATCAACCACCTCCTCTTTGACCAGGAAAACTGATGAAAAATACCTGCACTCCGGGGCTCTGTAATCCTTCTTGATAGTCCTCAGGTTGCTCCTGGCTGTGTCACTGGCTCCCACGTGAAACAACAGCAGTGGATAATAGAGGACTGTACAAGACCTGGTAGTCTCTCAGTGACATCCCTGATATGAGCACCCAGTAAGCAGCATGCCTCTCTAGAGAGTCGATCAGGTCAGCAAATGGGTTTCTCTGTACCTCTCAGAAGAGAGTCGCCTACTACTATCACCCATTGTCTTTTCTTAGTTGTGCTGGTTGTTATACAGGGAGCAGATCAGGTTGCCTTTCTCAGCTCCAGTGTCTATCCTGGTCCAATGGGTCTCTCCTCTTCAATCTGCTGTGTGGTGAAGCGGTTCTGCAAGAGCACCTCAGTTTTTAGGGGAAGTTTCTTCTTCCTGCTGGTCCTTTCCTTCTGTGTTACTGTCCCCCTCCCTTCTGTGTGCGCCGGTGTGGAAGTTTTTAGCTGTTTGGCCGTGGGCTGTGGGTCCACTGCAGACAGCACTTGTAACCAGCTGCCTGTTTCCTTCTCAGCCTCCCTGATGCTACACAGCCTCCTCACCGCCTGCTGCAGGAGGTCCTCCACCCGGGGCACACCTTTTGCAGGCTGGTCTGCTGTCTATCCCTGCCCCAGGAGAAAGGTCGAGGCACCTCCAGCAGTCTAAGGTCTGCACTGCAGCGTCTCCCTTCAGCAGCTCCCTCTGGGTGAAGGAACCAGCCACCACTGGGGGAGATGGTGGAGAGGCCCCCAGGCTGCAGCCTTTGCTCTCAGACGAGTGCCTGCCATTCTGCCTTGAGGGTCAGGTAGGATAAGTGCCCTTCACCTGTGCAGATGGCCACAGAATGGTGCCTGGTGCTCGATCAGTGGCATGTTCCTCCTTCGAAGAGGTACCCTTCCCACATGCTATTCTACACCAGCGGACACACCATGCCCTGTGTGCCCGCTAGATGAGTGTTTCTGTGCTTGGGTAGAATTAAATATTATATTATCAATAGGGTGGGAGTAAAGTAACACCACTTATGGACAAAGAAAGCTCTAAGATTAACGTTTCAAAAATGTTAGTGCTTCAGAAACACAGAGAAAGACTGAAAAACTCATGATTTTCTGTTTTCTTTTTCATGGAAGATCAAATTATACAGATTATTTAAATACTAAAATTTACTGCGGAGATTATCTGTCTCTGAATTCTTGCCACTTTCCTCTGACTCTGGCTTGTGCTTGCCTCTGAGCGCATACTGGCAGATTTTTTCTCATTTCTTGTGTAAATTAAATTTGTCCTTTCCCTTTTTGTCCTTGTGATTATTTTGTTCCTGCCATTTTTTTATTTTGTACTTTACAGTTGCATGGAAGAGATGGTTTACTATTCTGAGTTTCTTTACATATTCCATCAGTCGAACGATCTTTACGTTTGTCAGCTCCCATTACAGCTCTGACCATGTTCCCAGGGAGACTTCAGCCTGTAGCAAGTGAGCTAATTTAACTGACAGCAATGTAGAAGCCTGTCATTGAAACGGTCATTTAAAATTTTTTAGTAGGGTCATTTCTGTCACATAAGCATGCACACAGTCCTCCTATAATCCTAAAGGGATGCATGAATACAGGTCAATGTTTTATTATAAAAAAGATGAAACACTTCATAAATGTTGTACTTTCAAACAAGTCTTGTTGCCATTTGGTTATATTATTGGTATTGAAAAATAATATTTTTTAAGCTCTTGAGGAAAGAGAAAACATAACAGTAGATACTGTTATTGTACAGTACAGTAATGTTGCTCACAGATGGCTAATTCGTTGGAGGTAGCACAATGGTAATTTCAGAACTACTTCAACCTAAAATCCTCCTTCCCCTTTTTTTTATTTTTTCTGAAATCTATGGATTTGGTGTATGGGATGCAGGAAAAAAATTAAGTATTGAAATGCACTCAAATTGTCTGATATTTTCAAAATAAATGATTCCATTCTTTTTGTCAACACTCTATAGAAAGCCCGAAAGACACATCAGGGTTTTAAGGCTTTATCAACACAGTGATATGAATTGTAGTCTTATGCCAAAGCAGTGTTATGAGCAAACTAACCAGATCTGCTACACTGACGCCTGCTTCCCCTCACCTGGTGCACCTCAAGTGTCCCAATGTCACGGTGCTCTTCGGACAAGGAGGTTGTGGTGGGAGCAAAACTAACTCATTGGTCACCTCATCCATGGCAGCAACAGCAAAAGCAGCAGTGATGAGTGTTTGAGAGATGAAGAAAAGATTTGTGTTAAAGGGACTGACAGTTTTCCAGTTAAATCATGAAGTATGGTGCAGTCAGAAGTATTGCTATGCTTACGGCAAGAGGCAGTGCTGCATGAGAAAGGAAGAGAGACATACTGTAAGAAATCCTGCTCGTGAGAAGGTCTACAGGAAGAGCACACAGCACTTGATATCGGCAGTCTGTGGAATAGCAACACCACTAAATAAAACGTCTCCCATTCATATACTGAGCTGACAACCTCCTGAAGGCTGGCATTCATTCACTTGCTGCTTACTGCGTTTCCAGTTCATGTAACCTGTTTCACAATGCTCATTATATTACCTGTATGCAGAATGGATTGCTGTGCTAGCTATCCCTTTTGGAGTTTACAGATTCTATTTTCTGCACGATAAAAAACATTATGTCTGTGTGTTGTTTTTTTAAAGGCGATGTGTTCTGAATTCTTCGTATGCCGCCATCCACCCGAGAAGTCTCATTTCAGGGAACAGATCCATTTATTATCATAAAAGCTTTCTGCTGAACCATTTCCTTAGCATTCCCTTTTTTTTCTTCAGTATGGCCATGAGTGTCTGTTCTCTCTCTTAGCCTGGATCTTATGCAAATGGATGCTGAGATCTCTGGTTAACACTATTAAATAAAGCAAGTGTATATGAAAGAATATGATGTAACATACCTTGCCATTTAAAACAGCTGCCAGCCTTTGGCAGCCACCTCCTAATACTCTGCTTTAATTCTACTCTTGGCTCTACCCCCTTGTTCTCCAGATAAGTCTATGACTTTCACATGGCAGAGCTCTGCATAGTCACCCATACAGGAAAAGATGTCCTTACCTTTAAATAAGCAAAATACAGTTTGAAAGTAAAAGAAAAAGCAGTGTGATAAAGATAGACTGCATGTACAGAGGATATAAAAAGCAGCATCTTCAGAGGAAGTTATTAGAGGTCTGGTTTGCTTCTTCTCTCTTGTAATCAAAGACAAAAGTCACCCTGTGACTTTTCAAGCAGAAAAAAACATATCTCTTCCCCAAACACCATTTTAAAGACACCATATTTAAACCAGTATTCTTCCTGTGACACTCAAATTGTAGAAATTATCCCAGTCACAAAAACCATCCATGATATGGTAGAATTTGTGATTAATAAAACAAAACAAACCCTTCTGCTTCTTATTTCACCCTCAAAACATGTCACTTTCTCTTTAGAGACGGTATTTCTTTATCTGAGATCAAAACCACACTATACTGTCCAGTAGATACAGCCGAAGACTTTTACCAGGTCTTCTACACTACAGAGTTCTCAGATCATTAATTCAACGTTTATTGCAATTAATATTATTTTAACGGGATTCAATATGTTAAGAAGAAGAGCCCAATATAAAGCTTAGGATTTATTAAGTCTTCTGACAGCCATCTTTACCAACATGAAAAAAATGTGTTACGAAGAGCTACATTTCAGACTTTTCCACTCATACACAAAACAGCAGACAAAAGCCTTTTTGCATACCCTCCATAAGAGAAAGCAATTAGAAGAGTACTTCAATTGTCTTCACATTCCAGCCACAAATTGGGAAAAGCTACCAACAATATGACATTCCTAAACAGGTAGTTACACAGAGTACCAGCTAACACATAAGGAGTGCCTGGGATGGGAAGAGAGATGGCAAAATATTTTCTTAGGAGCAGACTTATAACATGAACCCCATATCTAAAGGGACAGCTCTTGTGCAGTCGACTTGGACGCCCTGTTTCTAGCTTGTTCACAAGTTTTCATGTAGAAGTAGCAAATGCTGATGTGGACCCTGCATAGAAGTGTCAGCAACACAAAGCTACAGTTTGGAAAATAAGCTGTTGGTGGATGATACTACTAAGAGAAACAGGTGCTCGTTCCATCCATAGCACTTCTCCCTTCTGTTTTCTTGCTATATATATGTTAAATCATTCAAGTATTTCTTTTTCTTTATAAAGCATAATTTGCCTCTCCTGCATATTTCCATACATTGTTGTTTGAAATAACACATGGCATTGACAGCATGTTAATTTTTTTTTTTTAACCTTTCACTGGAAAGATTTGTAGAGCAGGAGAAGATTTAAGTGCAGCAGATAATGTTCTGCTGCCTGATTCTTTATTGTCTTACATCTGGGGAAGCTGTTTACATCTTGCCCAAATGTATATATGTTTTTAAGACGCCAAACCAATTATTTTTTACATTCACTTCACCAGTGTAAAGACTACCTTAGCTGCAAATCAGAGAAGACCAGAACGGTCTAAGTTTTAATTTGCTTTTCCTTTATCAATTGAAATTATTATCCATCATAAACATTTCTAGGAAAAAAAATAATCATCCTATTGCTCACTGTGTAATCTAACAAGTACAAGGGATTGAAAACAGTAGCTTGCAGCCCTTCCAAGTGATATTTCTCAGGGATGCATGGAAGTGATTCATAATGAAGACATTTAACTATAGGGGAAGCATATTGAGACTGTAACTCAATGTGGGTACAGGAGTGGAAGCTGAGCACAGTGTATTTGCTGCTTTCCAAGTAAAGGATTTGTCCAAAAAGAGTCCTGATTTCAGAAGTGAAAAGTCTATTAACAGAAACTTTTGATGACTTCACTTCCGAGGTACCCCTCTGGAAAGGTACCTCTAAACTTTTGAAATCTTGACGAGATCCTGTAACATCTACACTTACTACGTTTCCTCTTGAACACATTTTTGGCAAGCTGGCTTGTTGAAAATGGGGAAATAACCTCTTTGCCAGGAATAATGGCCAACCACTGACTCTAGTCTCAGCGGTCGGTGCCAAGTGTTTTTCCATTTCATTGTAAATCAAAGAATACACCAGAAAGCAAGTGACATATTTAACAGATAACTTTGCCATTTTAGGCCAGCAACCATCTGTGACTTTAAGGCCAGTGAATCTACGAACATCCCGAGTGTCAACTTTACCACCTGATACCTCCATCTGTACAGCACAGTGAAAACTGATGAATGACACCAGACCTTCTTAGCAACACTACTAGAAAACAAAACAAAACAAAACAAAACAAAATGACACAACATCACAATTTACACAATAAATGAACTAAATGAAACAAATACCGGACCTTGTCTCCTGCATAGACTAAGGAACCTGTTTTCTTGGAAAAATGATTATGCTGATCTGCCGTTTAGTTTTTCTCTTCCATGCCACTCATTGGTTCCATGCCATAACTCACTTCATTGTACCTTCAAGTTGCCAAATTTTCAAGAGATTTGGTTACTATCTAGACAGTAGGCAAGCAAGCTTCCTAGCACTCAATGTCATGTGTCAAACAAAATGATGGTGTTTTTTTAAAACCTTTCAGAATAGTCCTATAAGTACACAGACTTCAATGGATAAGCTCATTATTTACTGCTACTTTAGCTTTTCAAACTTTTTCACTCCAGCCCCAGATTTGTGAAGCTTCCTGGCAGTAGTTTTCTTTGTGGCTGATTATAACATTTTGTTTTCTCTCAAATTCATAAAAACAGTTCAAAAAATGTCTACAATGCAATACAGCAGAGAAAATGTATGCCTCACACGCCAAGATTTCTGCACTTCATTGAGCACTTGGTTTGTGTATTGGGATGAATTTTCCTTTGGGTATCACCGCCCCATGAAAAAGAAGAGTAGCCTAAGCACAAAAATCACTGGAGAGACACTAACTGAGGCTACAGGACCTCTTCAATATTTTCCATTAGTGAGCCTTTCTTTACTTCCATGTCCATGTTTGAGGGTGGCAGAGCACTGGAACAGGCTGCCCAGAGATGTTGTGGAGTCTCCCACACTGGAGACATTCAAAACCCACCTGGAAGCCCTCCTGTGCAACCTGCTGTAGGTAACCTAGGTCTGGCAGAGGGGTTGGACTGGATGATCTCCAGAGGTCCCTTCCAACCCTGACGACTCTGCGATTCTGTGATTCTGTCCCAGGAGATACTGGTGTGTTCCCTATTGACAAAGCATGGCCCAAGCGCAGAGCAAGACAATTTTAGTAAATATGGCCAAGTCCTGTTCTCTAGCCCTGAGAGCAACACAGTCTGCCTTCTGCCCATATAGATAAAAATTTGTTTACCCGTGGTGGCCTCATTCAAACCTTCAAAGGGAAGAGTCCCTGGCCTGTTTTATCCCCCAGATCAGGCCCAAGTATTATTTGAAAGAGTATTATTATTATTTTGGCATTGGCATTGGCATTGGCATTGGCCAAAACAGTACCAAGGAGTTCAACAATCTGGACAACAGCAGGCCTGTTCAGCCTTCCACTATAGACACAGTCAATATGCATGCCGGCAACAGTGCAGACATATTATATATTTGGTAGATAAATATTCCAAGTAGTTTACAAATGGGCAATTTTCCATAATTTGAGAAAAATCACATTACGCAGGAAATAATGTTCTCTGCAGTCTTAAAACCTGCAACAACTTTCATTCTCCTGTAGTGCAGTTGAGAAGTAATTTGTTTATTGTTCTGGATATTATTTTTAGCCATGGTTGTAGACAGGATGGATTCTGTCTTCTCCAGTGTCTTTTTTTTTTTCTTAGTGGGAACCACCCTTTGAAACATCTTTCTTTATAGTTATGGTCGTGTTCAGCTTAGTCTGGTCCAACAGGCAAACAAATGCTGCTTTCTTTTGAAGAGATGATGGAATTGGTAGCAACCCAACAACAGGGTGTGCCCACACTGAATATATTCAGGAAAAGGCACAGAAATATCCTGCAATTAAAAAGCACACTTAGAAATAAAACATCCTGACCATGATTCTCATTGGATTCCTCTCATCACTGACTGAAAATTGAAGAAATTTATTGCAGAAGGACTACTACATCAAAACAAAGTAATGAATAGAGTTAAAAGCCATAAACAGCCAATAAATGAAAAGGGAAACTTCAGCAGTTTGGAACATGTAACATTCTTCAGACAGTTTGTAATGTGGGAAGAAAAAAAAAGTATTACAGAACTTAAAAATATCCCCACTTTGTGTGGAGATGTCTGCGTTTTATATTCAGTGATTTAGCTGTAGGTGTAATGTTCCATAATGGTTTTAATATTTATCAAAGTGCTGGTCCTGCACGAGTAAGGAAGAATTAAGTTTGGAATGCCACCCAAAAAAGATTATACATCATGATGATGCAGAAAGAGCTTGTTGTATAAATCAGAAGGACAAATACTGCTCTGTTTGTGTGAGCTGTTGCATTCGGCATGATTTATGAAGTGCTGTGTGAAATTCTGAGATGAAAGCTTCCTGTGCGTCTATCACGATATTTACTCTGTGCACCTACTGCTCTCACATTATGATTGTGTTTAAATCTCGCATATGTCAAAACACAGATTATCTGGATAGACATGGTTTGCTAATTGCTCAGATTGGTTTATTTTCTTTTTTTCATTGGTAAAGCTGCCACAGCTTATTTTGGGATGTTTTCAGCTGTTTTCCCTAGCCATCTCAAACTGAAACAATAGGGTTATAAATGTGGATTGTCTCACCAGTTGAGGAAGCAGCTGGGGTCCACATAAAACTGTTAACCTTCTGAGAGACGGAGACGTGCTGGAAGCTTGCACATAGCGCTGGTAGCGCACGTCCCATTATTGTCATGACAGTTCCACCCACACGGCACTGAGCATGAGGACGTCAAATAAAATCAGCAGAGAGATCTCATACATGGTAAGAGTTACAGCTGTGCTAATACCAACTCAGCTTTGCGAATAGCTCCCCTGGGCCTCATGCAGCATAAATTGAATTGATCTTTCTCCTTCAGTGGCAAGATCTACACCTTTTCTAAAGCAGTATACTTCTTACACTGTTAACCGTTACTGTCAAGAAAAGCCCAACTCACCAAGGGGAAATACAGATTTTTGCTAATCAAAAGTGCTCACATATTCCACCTTTAAAGGTCCAGAATCACTCCTGCTGCTAAGCATGACTCGTGAAGATATGCTGACAATGCACATGTGAAGAGTAAGATTTGAGGATAAACAATGACAACTTGTCAGACCCTGACTTCGTCCTAGTAAGTCTCAAACTGAAATAAATCTTTCAAGACAGCCTCTTTCCACAGTGGGCCTCTCATTAGATTGGTGAGATGAAAAACTAATTAGAAGCAGCAATTTAGATTCAACCCAAATTCAGCCGGCATTTGCAAGTTGAATGACCTGTCAATTTACAAAACAAAATGCTACAGGATGAGGATGATACAGTATTGAAAAAGCCAGACAATTAGGTGATGAAACCAAAATAACAGGCACCGTGATTACATGAATTCTGCTAAATCCTCCTTCATTAAAACAAATTAGAATGCAATCTTCATCTTTGCCCATGTTGCTACACCTATCACAAAATTGTAAAAATCAATTCCAAACTAATTGACACTTCGGGGAGAAGTGTCTGGCAGCCACTTTTCCAATATCAAAGAGCAGAAGGGCATTGAGCAACTGTAGGTCAGAGATGGCAAAACCATTTCTTACATAGTGCCTGAGCAGGGCAGCAAGCTTTAAATTGCAGTGACAAAGTCTGTCCTTTGGGATGAATCTTTTCTTCATGACCATAAAATATTTCTCCGCCATGAGCAGTGAATGTGGTTTTGCTCAGTTTAAATGCCAGCAATAACACCCTTTGCTATTCTTTTTCCTGGCTGCCTTTACTCATTAAGCTGTTTAAGGAGAGCTGTAATAAATGCACATCTAAAAGGCCTTGCCATAAACAAATCTGAGACTCGTACATTTGAATAACTTCCTCTATGGCAAGAAAGACTGAATCAAGGAACCTGGCTGCAGTGACATGAAGGAAAAATCACGTCTTTAGCAGTATTCTCTTACTGATTTTCTTATTGGCCTTTGTGTTGCATCAAAATGACTCCATCAATTAATCACACACACACAATTAAATACTGAGGCAGCTTAATGAGGAAAAAATTATCAAAGAATGAATGTTTTATTGGAAGAAATCTTCAAAATAATAAACATTTAGGTAAAAAACTTCAGGAAGAGATCATAAACTATTGTAGTTTAATACCAGTTTCATCTCAATCTTATCCAATTATTTAGACGTTACAGTTAAAACTTAACTCCAGCAAAAATAATCTATGAAGGAGGCAAGCGAGGAAGGTATTTTCCATGGTTCCTGGGAAGGAATATTTACTATACTTTTTTTTTTTCTTTTTATAGAGAAATCAGAAGAACACTGTAGAAAAAACAGTCAAAGTGCTCAGTGTTAACCTAGCTCTGCTCCCTGCAGTGTTTACATTCTATTTCAGTGGGGATAGAATTGCACAGGTATTAAGCCCTATGGATAAACCAAACCCTGCAGCTTCAGATTATTGAATCTGTTTTTTGAATTGAAAGAAATAATAAACTTAATGCACATACCCATGTTTCTTATAAGGTTCAGGTATCTTTTAATTTCAGGTTAATTTACTTTGCTTTTCTTAAACCTCTGACAACATTTCAGTTATACACTCCATTATGCTGGGGGTTTGTTCTGTGAAGAGTTGAGTTACTCAGAAATCTATCTACACAATAAAAATCATAATAGGTTTTATTTCACAGCCTTACCCAGTCACCAAAGCTTTACAGAAGTATTTTCTAAAAGTATCTTCTAGAATTATTTTTGAGAAAGGGCAAACGTAGCTTTCTTTCTGGAAGTCCCCTCTTAAATCTACAAGACGAAGGAGAGTGGAAACACATGAGCATGGTGACGTCAGTGGGAGTTAAATATCCCAGAGCAAGGATTCTGCCCCAGAGTTACCTTTCATGCCATTTTGGCCCCGCAATGCCAGAACCAGAATCATTGTCTGCTGAGCAGAGTCCTTCCCCCTTTCTCAGTCCAACTTTAAATACTACTGATTCGAACTAATTCAATCCCATACCAGATTGTCACTTCATTTGGATCCAAAAGCCAAGTGAAAAAGCAGGAAAATGCTGAATATTGACACATCTGACATTCCAGATGAATTCATCTGCCTGAGCTAGATGGCAGCCACCAAGAAAGAGTGGCCAGACACCAAAGGCTGAGGGACACCTAAACTAGGCAAGGAGGTCTCTGAAAGAGAAAGGCATGATCCTAAAGCTTAATTATTTCCTCCTTCTAAACCTTCTGTTGTGTACCACATCTACCTTCAACTCCTTTTCATTTTTTTAAGGCAAAATAAGAATAATGGGGATTTTTTTATACTTTAGTGGGTTTTCCCTTTTCGTCATGTTTTTGTGAATTTAAGTGGAAAGTTAAGATGACAGCTAATACAGGATTTCCTTTTCTTATACTCTACTAGCAGCCAGTCAACATTAGCAACTGAATATTTCCTTGACCTACTTCTTATAAAATGCATTTTTTCATCAGAAAAATGAAGCAACGCTCTGGCACACAGCTGCTAAACTGTATAGTGTTTGCTAAAAGTGGGACTATTACTTAGACACTGACAACAAAATAAAACAATAAGAAACATTTCTGCAGTCTATGAAATGGTTTTATAATGACATTAAAAGAAAATAAAATTTTAAAAGAGCACTACCAGATTTCCATAAAGGTTTCCCTGGAAATCCTGAACAGTTTGGCTATCTGCCAGGAATTTAGGACCTTTATTAAACACACTCGGCTTCATTACAGTGCACTAAGGTTTTTCAACTGTCAGCTGAAATTATTTGTGCACGTAGTTGATAATCCAGATGTAAGAAATAAATTTTTCCATTCAAGGAGCCTTTTCAATGTAACCATGCCTTATTTCTAGAACTGAATATAATCTATGAAAGAGTCACTAGTACATCTCCATAAAAATACTGCTATTTTACAATGGGATTATCTAATAGCATAATTATAGGCAGTGCTATTTACAACAGTGGTAATTATGATTGTCTAACACTTTCCATTGTATTCTAAATAAGTAATACAACAAAAGACTTTTTCTTCTAAGTCTAATTGCTTTTATTCCCATGTTTCAAAGTTTCCCCAGAAACTGAAAACACTGCTAACAATTTTGGAATGTTACCCGAATTTACAGCAATTTACTCAGATTTATTTTGTTATGACAGTGCTGCAGTATGCGGTAGCCTGAAAGTCCAAATATGCTTAAGTTTTGAAACCTCCAAGATGACACTTATCTGAGCAACCAGGGAAGTCCTGGCTTCAGTTCCATTACCTATACACGAGCCAAAATATTTCAGGCTGCAGGGTAAACTCAAGACCCGTCAAAAGGAGGATGCAGAAGAAACAGGTCCTCCTTGGATATAACACCACACTAGTGGTGATACTTTGCATTGTGGTTCTGGGCTGGAGTCTTCAGGCCATGTTTATGGGAAGCACAGCAGAGATGGAATGATGCTGCTTAATTTCTGATGGAGGAGGCAAATGAATTTAGAATTAAGATGTCTTGCTTCCTTTTCTGGAAGCATTGGTGTTGCTTCTTCCCATATATAAGACTACTTCTAATATGAGAAATGGAAGACGGCTGCCAAAATAGCAAGAGAATGATGTTGTAAGTTTTCTCAGGAACTCTGCTTATGCTCTGAAGTATGCACTTGCAGAAACTAATTAATATTATCTTTATCTGCAGCATAAACTTCACATACAGACGGATCAATCAAATACCATCTTTCACCAGAAGGCTTTGTGCTGCTATAGTTTGAAAATTTGCTTCTAAGCTACTACGTCAGTTTTTCAAGGACTCCTTTGACTCAGAGAATGAATTCAGCAGAGATATAAAAGTACGTGAATAGAGAGTCTTTGCAAATGCTCACTGGATAAATTTCCATGCTAAAAGACACCTTTCTCCGCAATTGCCTTTGTCATTGGCGACAATTAATTTAAAATGCCTCCTCATGTGTGGCCAATTGCATCACACTTTCCCAACACCAAAAAACATGCCATTTGCAAACAGCGGTTTTTAAAACCCACAGAAATAACAGCCAAGTGAGCAGTGCCACACACGTTTAACAGGGTTTTTTTGGGGGGAGTAGCTATTGCTCACAAATCTTAATTCTTTGATTGTAAAGATTTAGTATAATATTGAAATAAACTGAGAAAAGAGTACAAACAATTTTATTGAAGTGGATAACATTCCTATCCGGAAAATGTTGGAGCCATTTTTGGAGAGAGAGTTGCTAAGGGAGAAAAGCAAAGAAACCAGCTCTGCAGAGCACTGTGGTCTTGGGTGAGCTGGGCTTAGTGATCCGAAATCCACTGAGCTCATTTTTATCCTTAGTTCAATTCTGTGATGGTTTGGAGGAGGTTTATAAACAATTCCAAGATAATTCAATTTTTAAAAAATAACTTCAGCACTCTGTTTATAGTCCTTTTAAAAAACATTTTATCTTTCAAAACAAACCAGAAGGTAACTTCAAAACATTGGCAATGCATTTCATCTAACAGACAGGAATCAAGAGACTGTTTTCAAGAAAACAAAGATTATTTTTCATAGGCTTCATGGCAAGTTGATGTGTTTTCTAAGCTCACAAATACCCACTCTCCTCTCCAGCACTCAGAAGAAACATCTTGTTTCAAACATATGGTTTGGTTTCCATTACTGAAATAGCACACTTTGGCTGAGCCGTGGTCTGTGTCAGGCCCCCTGAGCAGCACAGATACTGCCTGGGGGTTCCCAGCCCACGCATCACCGCTGCACTGGGGCATGTTCAGTGGCAGCAGTCACTCTTTGAGAAAAAGGGGAGGGGCAAAAATTGTCTTTTTTTTCTCTTTACAGCCAGGCTCAGTGTACTTTTTAATAGGTGGTGAGGATGATACATTATGGCTTTTAATTTTCTTTTTCATCCATGCAGTTTCATGCTGTGAGGTGAAGAGCTGACCAAGGCTTGCTGACCGCCATGACTCTATGCGTGCCCAATCCATTCAGGAGCTCATGCACCTGACTACTGCTTTGTTCAGAGGTTGCACACAGTGTGCAGAAGTAGCTGATTTGGGAGTATCTCCAGCTGGAGAAGGGTTTAGTGAGCCAGTCTCTCTGAGGCTGATCTGCAGGGTCAGATGCTAACATGTAATGGCACTGTGATTGGTCTCTCTGGCTGTATCTCTACTAGGACACCAAGCAGTGCCAAGCCATATTCTCTGCTCCTGAGGGCAGCTAGTGTAATCCAGAAATATATTGTATAAACCATGCAAGCTCCATAAGTCTTCTTACCAACAGGATGGCAACATCCAAACTACATTTTGGGAACAGTCTGGCAAAGCTGAAAACTCTGAGACTGTAACCCAGAGAAAAGCTATGCTGAAGACAATGTAAAAATTAAGCTTACAGTCACATCACCATGCCGAGGCCTGAACCCTGGCACTGTTGAACTCATTGGGAAAGATCTAGACTCTATGTCCAGAGATGAACACATACTTGGGTGATTATTTTTGTGCCTGCTGTGTACACTAGATATGACTATGAACTTGAGAACAAGCTCACACCTGTGCTTGGTTGACACTGTAGACATACCATGTTAACCCGAAATATACTATGGCCAAGATCTGTCCATTAATTTTAGTAAGTTTTTCAGCAGCACCTTAAAGAGGAAAAAGATGGACGGAACATCGCAGTTTTGGATAAGTGGTTTAAAAAGACAAAATACTTTTGTGCATTGAGAGGATTGGGTAAAAAACAGATCTTCCCTTCTTTGTTGCTCCAGGGGAGCCACAGTAAGGGGGAAAAAAAAAAAAAAAAAAAGGAAGAAAGAATACTGGATGTCCACCCACCAGCTTCAAACCTGAGAGAAAGTCACCTGCTCCAGTGGAGACTCAGAGAGTGTCTCTAGTCCTCCTCAAGTCACAGAGCATGCGCTCTCACATTTGTCAGATATCTCTACATCCTGCATGTGTTGCCTTTTTCCTTTTTTCTTCTTTGCTTGTTGTCAGAAGAAAGCACATAAGATGCCTCTCACTTCCAGGCTCTCGCATCTTAAGTATTCTTTTTTACTGCAGTTTGCTCTGAGCAGTGGTTCCTGCAGTGGAAGAGTAAGACTGCCTCTGGCCCGATTCCTAGATTTCTTGTAGTGCTGGTTACCTTCTCCACTCAAGTGTCTGCCACAAATTTAATCCTTTCCCCAGATAGTTCATCTGTCCCCACTTTTCAAAAGCATTTCTGGAGACTGTGTCTGTTTTTCTGAAGAATAATTCTTGCATGCTGAAATCACAAGTACAACAAATGATCCTGTCCTTCAGCTAGGGAATTTAAAAATCCTTCCAAAGTTACATGTAAATATCAGAGATCTCTGCTCTGAAATGTGCTTTGGTTCCCCCTCTGGTTCTTGGCCACAGGTAAAGGAAAACAGTCTCATTTTAAGTCTTAGTTTGTCTTGGTTCACAGTTTACATTCAATTACCTTATCAATTGTTCCAATGCCTTTGGTATTGTTTCTGGCAATCATGCTTCATTCACTTCTCACCTCTCATCTACCTCATGAGATAGTGAAAGCAATCTTTGTCGTCTTTTTCTTTTTTAATCTCTAACTGCTAAGATCTGTAATTGAATAGAGATACAGTTCTTGCTCCCATTGTTTCCCCGATTGTGCAAGGTTTGTCTAGAAATCCAGCATTCCTGCTGGCCCGTCTCTGAGTGTTGCCTTTTCCCTTTTCTTCCACCTCACGGAATCATGGAATTTTCAGAGTTGGAAGGGACCTCTAGAGATCATCTAGTCCAACTCCCCTGCCAAAGCAGGATTGCCTCGAGCACAATCCTCGTCGTGCTCCCTTCTCTGCTGTGGGTCTCGCTTGGCTGACCACCATTTCAGCTGCTGAATGCAAGGGACAAGTGAAAAGGTGAAGAGTCACCCCATCCACTTTCTTTTGGATTAGGATCCATTTGTTGGATTTTCTACTGGTTGATGCCCAGAGATGTTTGGATCGTGCTAGAGCATTTTGATTAACGAAGGCATTAATAGTGTTCCCCCTCTCTGTCCAGACAACCTTCTTCATGAAACCCATTTACTGTCAAGACTGCTGTTTTTCTGCCAGACTTGGCTGAACTCAGCCTTGGTGCTTCAAATTCATAGGGATGAAAACCACACATGCACATTCAAGTCAAACTGGAAACTGAAACCCCTTATCACTGGTGGGGGTGCTTCACTTGCAGCCAGCACATAATCCAAACTCCTCTTTCCTGCAGCCCCCAATCCTCCTTCTGACCTCCAAGCAGAAGAAAACATTGAAAGTGGGGTATGACTGAGGGATGGTCCCTACAGACTGTGGGCAGCAGTGGGGCTATGCCTCAGACTGCCCCTCACTGCATGATGCTAGTTTGCATTATTTCACATTGTCTGTTGGAAATAACGCACTCTCAGCTCCACGGAAAACAAAAGCCTGCGGGAGGTGGCGGAGAGCCTCATGGATTTTTCTGTTTTGCTAATCTGGTTGGTGAATCAGTCTGACTACTTGCTTAAGCTTACCTTCATTGTGCCATTTATCCTCAGCCTCAGGCAGGGGATGGATGTCATCATTTGTGTGCCAGGCTGCCATGCTAACAGCGGACGCTGGGCATGTTGATGTACCCTCTAAACAATATGGTTTTAAGGACTAATACAGCACTCTACACCAAAACTTATACATGCCTTGAAAACATGGTTTGGCCATCTTCTCACTGATGTGTAACATGACACAGTTCACACCGAGTACTGTATGCACAGCAACCAGGGAACCCTCGGAGCAGTCAAAACATGATTAGCAGTAAAAACACGCCCAGCCTTACCCTGCATTGTCTCCTTTCTCCGACAAACAGCTGTCATTTAAGGTAAGGTCCTACAATGTCTTTATCAGCCACAAAAGCAGTCCCCTAACCTGTGCGCTCTAGCGTGCTGATGACAGATCTGATAATTGGGTAGGACTAAAGAACTGGAGTGCAGCTGTTATTTGCTTATTAAACGTCTCAGAGGAAAAGATACAAACACACACATACACACACACACAATTTAAGTGGCTCATTAATCCGAGGAGGTGCCTTCCCTTTGACAGGCTGCACTACAGCCAGAGGTAGGCAGCGCAAAAACCCTTTTCTCATCTGAGTAATTTGAGAGACAAAACTCCAAGTGCTCAGTTAAAAATTACGGCTTCTCCACGTTGCCCATAGGGCCTAACTGTTGTGGATTTTGATGCAAAAACATTGAGAACCCTTTTCTTTTTCCACCAACCAGTAGGGTGTTTCAAATTACAGTACTGTGCCAGGTCTCTGCTTTTCCTCTGTTAGAGGCAGTCCTTGGTGGTGAGATGCCTCCCAGAATTATTTCAAAAGTCTTTGGCAAATACCTGTGTTTGCTGGGCCCACAAACTACAAAACTCATCTGCATGATAGACAACGGACTTGAAAACCTGTTTCCTTCATTACTGCCCTCTGCATAAGGTACTGAAAGTCTCAAAGTCAAAATATGTTCATGAAACCAAGCAGTTCCCTGGCAAACACTCCTTTGCATCTATTCTCCTTGAAACTAGAAACCAGGCAAGTGAAAACTCTCCAGATGCCCTGGCAGTAAACAATCTGATTAAAATCTGCTTTTCCCATTAGACATCCACTATTCTTAATTATGCCAGTTCTGATTGCAGAGCACAGTGACACAGTAAAATATTTAAATAGTTTGCCTGTTTATAAGCATGGACTCTGCAGGCAGATTACTTGACTATTTCAATATACCGAATGACATACCAAACTGATAACTCCAGCCTATCTCCCCTCCAAATGTCATCAAGAAAATTGCAATACTGTACACTTTGTCAAAGGTATTGGCAAAGATTACAGAGCTGTCAACCCACACTGAGATTTGCAGATTTCGTATGAGAGTTGTGGTATTTGATTCATGTTATACCCATGTCACTGGAGAGATGTTATAAAGGCAAGTAATTGCTTCCTACTGGGTGTTTTTCACACAAATACAAAATACAACATGTAAAACCAAAGGTTTCCTGGTACAATTTACAAAGTGTTTTCCAAATCACAGTGTTGCTGCAGTTTGAACTCTACATTCAGCAACATGTAGTTTTCTAACTCTGGCAGTACACAATGCCTGTTCTAGCCATGCACAGGAAAAATCAGGTGTTTTCCTCCACAGATGCCATTGGAGAACTGCATTTTTTCAAAGATTTTTAAGTCCTGGCCAAATGTAGGCTAGATATGGCAAATAGTTAAGAAGATATATACCTAGGAAAGCATACTAAACAAATGAAGCAACAGTAGTTATTTTTTTGCCCCAGGATCAGATGGGGTTGCGAAAGGACAGAAATGATAGAGCAGAGCATGAAAATAGTCACCCAGATGAACACCATCCTGAAGCTTGCTCTTTTCAGTGATAAATATAGTGAACTGCTACTAGAATAGGAAAAAGGCATGCACCAAACAAGCAATGGTTTCAGTTCAAAGTCCTGCCCCTTTGCATAGCCATTTTCATAAGCATTTTAGATCTGATCTCCTCTCCTTCTAGGAGTGACTTTTGCATTCAGTCGTTGCCAAAACAGGGTCATGACCAGACAACTCATCAGAACATAGCATGCTCCATTTCAGTGCTCATAAGGTAACAATTAAGGGTGTAGTTAACACTTTCTTAATGAAAGCTGCTTTATCAAGTGTGGTGAGCACCCTAATGCTTATCCTAACAGCTCAGAAAATCTCAGCTATGCCTTTTTTTTTTTTGTGTGTGTGCATTAGCCAATAAATAATTGCTTTATACTTTTGAGCTGTGTCTATCTTCCTAGCAGTCTTTTTGCCAGGATAGTTTAAAGATGCTCAAGAAAATCAATGCAAAAGAGGGGTTGTAAAAGGGCCTGTATGAGTTTTGAAATTAGGAGATAAGGGATGTAGTCAAAGCCAAGGCCATGAAGGAAATTCAGGTGTCTCCTTTCCAAGGGAACATCAGTGAGGTTACGCCAGATTCCAGCCATTGACCTGAAATCATGTTTCCGCACCCTTCCTTACCAACATGGGTGGGTTGCACCACTCTTGCTTGACTTACTTTGTAGATCTAGATATTCCCTTTCCTTTGCCTTGCCTTACCTCTGTGCTATCATAGAGATGATCCAAACAGGCTTATCATTGACTTCACTGGAAGTTACAGTTTTCCCCTGCCAAGCATTTTAGAAAACGTTTCTCAAGCCTTTGTGAAAGGTGGAACTTCATATTCTAACATCTCCATGAAACATGGGATTTTCTTCCCCTTTAGACACAAGATGTATTTCAGTATCTATGTATTCTACTGTTTTTGCCTCCCACTTGTTGTAATAAGCATATTCTCTAAATATGTACTTTCTGTGAACCCTGTGACTCTTGGCAGCAACTGTATCTTTCTACATATTGCATCAACAGCTATGTCAGATGAAGGTAGAGTTTAAGTAATTGTTTTGCTGGCTGAAAAGCAAGCAGAAATAATTGTCTCTATCTGTCAGTGAAAGAAAGGCAGAAAATCAGATCAAGTACAAGTTTAAAAGAAAAAAACAGATTAAGTAACTCAGCAAATAAGGAAGAAGAGATTTGCACTTTGCTTGCGGTATGCTTACAGCTGAATTAATATGACAAGACACACATTTTAACCACACAGAACCCTGGAACATATCTAAGCCTTTTCCACATGCAAATACAGTGAATTGTTGGTTCTTAGTTACATTTTAAGCCAAAGGAAAAATCCCTACCTGGCTGCAGGCCCTAACTGATTGTTCTGGCATAGAAACTGGCAAAAATATAGCCCTTATGGGCTTCATAGATTTCTGTAAGTAATTTATTCTGATATAGTGTTGCCATTGTTACTAAATGTATATAACTCTTCTGAGGGACTGGAGGCAATTCTTACTCATCCTTCAGTAAATGTGATCATGATCTGACACTGCACTGATAGCGCTCCTCAATCTCGTTATAACTATTGTTCATTTACAAGAACAATGAGCAATTCATATTCAGATAGAAGAAAGGCTTTGCTTGCCTTATGTTCGGTATAACGTTGTCAGCTGGACAAAGGAAGATGTTATTGCTATTATACAATCAGCCTGATATGTTATCTAAATGTTATTCGGTTTCTTTCTTTAATTTACTAAGTGCTTCATAATTTCCCTCCTACTGTGCCCACTATTCAGTTTACAGTTTGCTGCTGTTTACCATTTCTTCCGCTGATTTTTGATTTCTTTGTCCATAGTTTACAGCAGTAAGTAATTGCTTCTCTGAACTTACCCAAAACAGGTTTCTATCTTTGCTTCTGCATCTTAGGAGATTAGACTGATGTGATGGGACAAGCTGAAAATTTTCCATTTACTATCATCAATGTTTTTCCAGCATCTTAACGTGCAGGGATATTACTGCTTATAAGATCTTTAACATTTCCTTTGAAAGCAAAGTACATTCCAGCAACTGAATCACTCACCAGATTTTAGATTTTGATCATGACTGGATCTGACTCAATTCAAGATGACTCAAATATGACCCGAAAGACTGATTTTTTTGCAGGTTATTGTGGCTTTCCCTGTATTTTCCTTGCATGCTGCAGACTTCTTAGCAGTAAGCTTTTCCAGTGGTAACTGGAAAAGTTACTTTCAGTTTCTGAAAAATGAATAATAAAAAAAATAATAATCAGGAAATCTATGAACTGTGTAGAGAATTTGAATCTCCTATTGCAAAAATAAGTAAAATCTTTTGTTTCAGTCCACATCAACCCATATGCCAAGTAGCCCAAAACATTTAGTTATGTATCCCTTCAAAAAGAAACTTACACTCTGCTTCCCTAAGACAGTGCTTCATAGCAGTTGTGGTTCACTGTCTCCCACGGACTGAGGGCAATGGACTACATCTGCTGTCTTGCAATGTGGAGTTAGCAGATCAATCCTATTTATGCACCCAAATACCTAGAACAGTAGCCTGAACAGGCTGATACACAAAAGGTATGTCCTACAGGCTATTTGCATGTCTTTCTTACACCAAGATTTCCACCCCAGCTCCTGCCTTTGAAGATGAGAACCTGATGCCAGTGTTGGCTGTAGACATTTTGATATGGCTGATAATCAACTGGGAACAAAATAGTATCATGTAGCCCACTGAACAGTCATCTGATAGCAACTATTTTTATCTATATGAAAACCAGATGTCCGAACAACACATCTTAAATGATGCACACTTTCCTCTCTGGTTTACCACCTTGGAAAATGTGGTAGAAGAATCACGTCATTGCTTAAGTCATTCAGCAGCCTTGTCACATAACGTTTGCAACACAACAGCAGCAGCACAGGGTTTTTTCACAGGTGTTAAATGCATCTGATGATGCAATAGACCTCTTGGGTATATGTACTTCCCAGCTAAAGAGCCTGCACAGCTTCAGGTTAAGAAAGTTGTCAACGCTCACAACACTGTGAGTCTCACGCTTTTGGGTGGTGCGCACGAGAAAGCACAGTTAGCTCCAGCAGCTTGCCAGAGCGCCCTGCTGTTTCCACTTTTTGGCCACGAAGGAAAGCCACACCATTTCTGTTGGAAACAGTTTTAGTAGCTGCCAGCGAAACTGCAGTTTCTCAGCAGCCTGTGAGCTGGGGAGCCCTTAGGCACAGCAAAGCTGCTGCCCCGTTTCAGCAGTGTATTCAACACATCTCTGCTCCGCTTAGAAAATAGCTACCGTATTTCCAGAATCCAACTTGGGACGTCACTGTTATCCGCTTTGCAGGCGGACTTGCACGTAGCGCAAAGCCGCAGGGGATAGGCAACCATATAAACCAAGATTAACACCTCTGTCAACTGACCACCTCCGCTGAGCACTCGGGGTTTCAGGGCCATCACACAATACCTCCATGTTTGCATAGTAATATCCTGGCAGTACACCGTGGCCCTTTCCAAATGCATCTTAAAAACCGAGTTCACTGAGAAAACTTGTTCAAAGATTTATTGCTAAAGTTCAGTAATTCCACGTAATTCCCTTTGCGGAAGTTGACTTCACTTCTACTTCAGATTTCCCGTCTAAAATGTGAACATCGACCTCTGGTTGAACCTCATATGTGCAGAACACACGGACCCTGCATATAAGTCTTCTGATGCAGTATCTGTACTGCTTTAACAGAATTGTCGTCTTACCTTTTCAACACAAAAAGCTGCTGGCATGCATGCTCTGATGAGTGTCTGTTTACCAGCTGTGTTCAAAGGGTTTGATAACATGTTATAAAACTCCAGCAGACTGAATAGCAGCTGTTCCCTATCAATTTCATACATTTGGTCCAGAGAAGGGAGAGGATTTTACTAAGAAGAAAAATAGAGTAGCCAATGATGTTACCCCCAAAAATAAATATATATTTCTAAAATAAGTTTTTAAATAACCATAACATCCTTTGGGGGCCCAAGGGACGGTTGTTTTCTAAGTGAATATATCAATTATAATTTTTGCAAAGAGCAAAATGAAAGGAAGTGTCTTCTTTGAAGCTGGGTATGACAGAGGAATGCAAATCTGAGGGCCGGATAACGGAGCACTGTGCATTCCATGCTGGTGCCACACAAAATCCACTCTGTCGACATGATTATTTGGAATTTTCTTTCATAAATTTTAATGTGAGAAACATGGTCTTCTAGACAAACAAGAATGCAGGCGTATCCTCTGCATATCATTGGCATTTTAAACAGCCTCGGCCTCTCTTTTCTGAAATAAAAACAAGGAAGGAAGTGATTACTGCAGGATTTGTACAACTGTGGAGCCCAGCTGATAACGCTGATAATAATAAAACCCTCTGTGTAGCCGTGTTCTCACCAGGAGAACTCAAAGAGGTTCTTTGTTTGCTTGTTTGTTTTACAGAAGACGTTTGTACCATTAGCCCCGTTTTCCAGATGGAGAAGCTGAGGCACGGAGGAGTGAAACCTTGCAGGCATGGCCAGGAAAATAATTCAAGCCTTCCAGCCCCCAAGGTCTTATCTCTACCCACTACACCATCTTGTTCTTTCATACACTAAAAGGGGATGTCATAATGGAAAATGTACCACGTAGCATTTCCTCCTTCTATGGATTAAGTACATCTAAGGAACAGCTGTAACAGGGACTCCTTTTTTGTAGCATAAACCAAGGGGCAGTTCAGGTGCCCAGGAACATGTCAGGAAAAAAAAAAGAGTTACTTAATCCAGTATAAAATAGCCAAAGCTTTTAGCTGGGTAAAATATTTTTATTTCAGCAAATGTTGGCTGATAAACAAATCCTTTGATTCAACCTGTTTAACAAAAAGCAGTATGTCTTAAAACAATGTTTTGTTATGCGCTGTTCCTGATGATGTAATTTAAATACTCTGATCTCAGGCTGCACCCTACCATTACTGACACGTGTGGAAAAATGTTAAATAGGAAAATAACAGTAAAAGAATCTTCTAAATTCGTGCCTGAAATGAAATGAACTCTCCCTGCACACATGAGGATTTTTAAAAAAAGTTATGTTCTGTGGAGATGCCAAGAAAAAACAAAAGTGTTACTGTACCACCAAATGTATTACAAGGAACAGAGAAAGCATACATACCTGGAGTAAGTTTAGCACGCTACAGTGACTTGAATCTTCTTAGAAAGGTTTTGCGCAATTAAGGAGACTACATATCATTGGAAAATAGTTTCCCTTTAGATCTCACTATGAGGATTTCCACAGAATCAAAAAAGGACAGTAGTTTTCTGAGACAGAGGTAAAGAAATATGATTCCAAGAGTGTTGCCAGGATGCTTTGGAGGAAGGGGAAACACTAAAGACATGTAGGATTACTTGCATAAAGTCAGCTACAACACAAATTTTCTTCATCCTGGGGTCAAAAATACACAGATGATGTAGTCTGTGTGCTTTAATGCTGAGCAAAATATGAAAGCAACTGCTCTGACAGGTGCTTATCCTGGTATATGTGAGACCATCGTAACTTGTGTAAGTTATGGACATGGGAACAGAACATTTGTAGCATTAAAAATTTATAACCATAGAAATCAGCTGGGCTTTCATATAAAGCAGTCTGGTCGTGGATGTGTGAGCTGAATGGGTCTGACTTGTCGCTGCATGAATCATCACCAATGAAGAGCTTAGGACACCTCTCCAATGCAAAATGTCGTAAAAGTAATGTATCTTCTGAAAGCTGTCATTCTTGGTCAAATTTTCACTTGGCCACTACTGATCCCTTAGCACTTGTTCAAACAATCAGGAAGCTCCAGTTTTAATAGTGCTCACGCTGCTGGCACAGCTGGAAATGGTCACCCCTCCATCTCAACAGTAGCTGGACCTGAATGATCACAGAAAGAAATACAGCTTGGCCTCCCCCTATTCCTTTCACGTTAAAGAGTATAAAGAAAAGATTGTTGACTGAAATCATTGTAATTTTCCAACAGAACAAAATGCAATTAAAATATCATAGAGACTTGAGAGAATATTTTTGGACTCATTGTGTACTTCTGACCAAAAGAACTTGCGTCTGTACTGCTTAATGGATAAGGCATCAAGTTCTTTTCATATCTTTCATCATGTGCCAAGGCTGATCATAGTAGCTTATTAATGAGCTATTAATGTTTATTATTATTGAGTTATTAATGTTAATTTATTAGCAAGTGTTGGCTTGTTCAAGCAATCGGTTTTAACCACTCTAATAGCTTTTCTGCTCAAGACAAGCTGCAATCAGACTTAAAGCAGACTATAAATGAAGTAGGTGTTGCATAACTTCATGAAGAATATTTGTCCATTTCTAGAATTTGCTGTTAAGTGACGAGGACTCCTGAATGTGATTGTTCCAGCCTGCATGAGCTCGGTCCTTCAAAGCCAATGACCTCTGGCAAACAAGCCGTGCCATGCTAGATTTCAAAGTGTGCAGAGAGCTGCAATTGCATCCGCAGGGTTTCTTGTTTCTTTGTTTCTAACAGATCTACAATTGCCATTGGCTCAGCAATGCTTACAAATGGATTTTGTGCTTTCATTTTGTTGGAAACCACAGCTAACCGTTGCCTTCCAGTCCCCAATATTTTTGTTAGCAAACATCTTAAGCTGTCTCTTTTCATCCAAAAAAATACAGACACACAAAAAACAGCCTAGAATTTTGCACTGAGTTCCTCAAAACTGAGACACAACTGCACATTTCTGTGAATGGAGACTCGGGGCTTACAGAAGAGTAATTTTTCTGTAAACTTTCTTGCACTGTGTTAATTCAAAGCTTTGAATCAGCTTTGTACCAAGTCTATGTTTCCTTGTGATACACTCTATACACTCCAAGAAAAAATTGAATGCTAAGGGCACAGTTTGTGAGACTGAACAAAATAGAGGAGAAACAGAGTGAAGCCAGATAGGAATTAGGATCAGGAATCTCAGAACTTGCTTTATTGCATGTCTTGCTATTACTTTGAAAAGTATCTGGAAAAAAGCTGTGTGTACCCCTAGTATCTCTCTCACCTTGAGACATTTTGCTCCCTAGAAAAGCTCTATTCACAGCACACCTACCATGAGCAATAGATGTGTTGGTGCCACCTTTAAGATGAATATGGTGCATATGAAGAAGACCTTTGACTCAGGCAAGGTCTGTTCTCCCCATGAAGTAAAACTGATGAGAAGGCCTGTCCTGTGAGAAACATCAGGTGTTAGTGCAGCCAGGCTTATGCGGTTCCTGTTGGGGCACAATTACTCTGATTTGTTTACACAATGCTGAAAAAGCAATTACAAATGAACGAAAAGCAAAGCACATTTAAAAGCAAAAAACATCAACAAAATGTTCACTGCACATGGATATCCTCCTTTGGAAGATCACTCAGACAACAGTATTTCAAGCTGTACTAGTTTTTCAAGCCAGTGAGACCAAAACACCATGTGCTGAAAGCCGATACTCTCTTGTTACCTGGTTGTTAAGTGCTGGTTAAGCTGTTACGCAACCCCAACCTTTCCAGAACAGAGAGTTCTGGGTCTGCTTCCTTGTTTGCAGGGACTATGGCCTTGCACAGCCCCACCGCGAGCAGAGGGGACTACAGTAATCTGTGTTAGCCTGGCAGGAGCAGGTCCGGTTTGGCCAACCTGGTGGGTTTCGTATGTGAAGGCTACTGCTGCTACTCCAGACTTTCTCGCCTTACCTCTCCTCTGTTGGCAGGTGTGGGTGAGAGCTCCTACAGCACTTTCATGGCAGATGCCTAGAAATGGCCTCAGTTTTCTCAGCCTGCTCTTGCATCCTCCGACAAGGAAACCAAACCATTACCCCATCTGCACCATGTGCTCGACCCGTCCCTGCCCATTTCTCCCTGCCTCTGCCCCGTCAGTGTCCCCTCTCTTCCCTTCTCACCCCTTTAGCTCCTGCTCTACCAAGAAAACCTCAGATAAGCTGCTGGCTGCTCATCTGTCGTACCCTGTTCTTCACCCTTTCTTTATTTTCTTGTTTGGTTTGGTTTGGTTTGTAAGCCTTTTGAGACAAGGAGCTTCTGGAGATCAGCTTGCACAGTCTAGCATGACATGGGCCTACTTCTAATTGCTCCTTAAATGACAGTAGCATTAATCCGTTCTGTCCAATCCCACTCATCATCAACATTTCAGCATATGAAGGTAGACAGTAAATGAAGATTGTAAGGGCTTCTATTTCTACTTCTTTGTTATCATTCTGCTAAGATCTAGTATTGTGTTAAAGATACACAGATTAGGCTTAAGGCACAACTTTGTTCTGAGGAAAGCTGGGATACAAACATCTAAAGATTTGCTCCTAAACTTTTTTGAGTCTTATCCAATTAAAATCCTTGAGAATTTGTAAGAAAATAGCACAGAGAGGAATAATGCAGCCAGAGTTATAAATATTTATGAATGAGCAAGGGTAAACAGCTGCTAACTTCGTCCCGTACTCTAGGGCTAAAGCAATTATGTTCTGGCCAGATTTTAAAAGCCAGCTGAGGATCTTAATTGTCGAGAAGAAGGCTCAACAGGCCAGTTAAATCGGACAAAAAGTTACTGTCTGCCTGTGCCACGCAGCAAAGCCAGAGCCTCGGAGGCTTGCTGCCGCTACACAAAAGAAGAGGAAGCTGCCATAGCCTCTCACGGCAATGACTCTGAAAACATAGCAAACAAAATAAGTCTGTCTTTTATACCTGAATTCATGGTGAACAATTAAGGTCTAAATAAACCAGATGATATATTCTCAGCAGAGGCAAGACCTACGGCTTGCTGAAGAAAGTTATCATTAGCAGGCTCACGCTGGGAAATGATTCTGGGCTCGGTGACAGCTGATAGCACAGCACAAGAGAGGATTTCTAATCTAATTTGGTTGAGTATGATTCAGTTAATTCCTCCAAATAAAGAAAAGTAATTAACATGGAACATAATTGTTAGGCACTTGCAAGGCAACGTGCTTTCATCTCAGTACCTATAACTGAGGGTTATGTGTTAGATGCAGATATTTAGCCCTAGGGGCTTATGGTTGGAGGATTTCATTTTGGTACCATACTTGATGCATGTAATTAAATGAGTCTGCTATTTATAGGTAATAATGAGACAAATATGCTGCATTTTTTCTGTGCAGAAATAAGAAGTGATGACATGAGTGAGCACCCTATGTGGGTGCAGACTCCCCAACCTTTTAAAGCAGTAGGGTTTTGGATAGCAGAGCACCCTGTGCATGATAGCTCTTCTTCTTTGCATCACCTACTGCCCTTTATAATATTACATTAGGGGAATAGCCCACAAAGTGATAATCATTCGTTGCTACAGAAAAATGGTAGAATCCTTCACACCGTAGTATGTGGGGAAAATAAACTTAAAGAACTATTTCTAAATCCATGCTTTTAAGTTAGTGGTTGTTGGAACTTTGCATCCTAGAGCTTTAAAAGAGATGACTGATGACTGAGGACCAGGAATGCTGATTTTCAGTAAACTTGCTGGGTAAACTCCAGAACAGTTGGGATATAATATGTCACATCATCAGTCACATAAAAAAATGCATGAGGAAGGTTTTATTTATCAAAATTTTCAATTAGGGGAAAAGAGCTTATGTTAATTAATATAAGACTACACGGAGAGTGTTAGATAAGGTTGCTATACTTTTGATTTGCTCAAATGGTTAGCTTAGTGTAGTTAGAGTAATGACGGATTGTTGTGTATTTTTTTAATCACAAAATTTAGTTGTTGAAGACAGAAGAAAGAATACAAAAATAAAATAGTGATTAGCTTGTTGAACAATGTCAAAATGTGTTCAAGAACAGCAATGATAACTGAGGGTGTTTTTTCCAGTGGGAACCCCCAGAATACAGGTTTTGAAATGTTGAGGACTTTTCTGATGGTTTTTGTAAGGGCATAATGATTCACAGAATTGGTAATCAATTAAAAGAAGAGGCCTTCAGTACAGAACGAGTAGGATTACTTACCACACAAAATATAAATGCTGTGTATTTTAAGAAAAGCACAAATAAAGCAGTATGTACCGAAAACCACAATGCAAGTGAACCTTTCAAGATAGGAAACAGTTACTCTGAAAACAACATTGGGTCCATAGGACAGTCAGCTCAACCTCAGCTCTCTGTGTGAAACACTGGGGCTAAAAGGAATGAGGAAATTGCCAAGTACAATGAAAGATCCTGACAGATCCTGCTTCCGAGATGGAGCAGGGCTGCTATGTCTCCCCTGCACTGGGCATAGAGAGGCTGCGTGACTGTTAGCAACCTCTCATTGACGATCCAAGTGGTGATGAATGGGAGAGGACTCAAAGAAAAATCAGTAGAGCAACTGAAAGACCAAAATAATACCTTCCACTGAAAGAGTCCAAGAATCCAGTTTGTTTATTTAAGACTTTGATATACTTATAAGCAGGACACAAATGCTAAGTTTAATAGTTGTGAGTTCTCCAGTCCATCAGCCAGGATGTGTAACAGGGTTCAGTGAGTGAAAACAGAAACTACGTTAACTCAGACAAGGAATAAGGAAATTAAATTACACTAGAATGTAAATTAAAATGCAAATTAACTAGAATAATTGCTGTTTTGCTGGTGTACCTTATGAGCTTCATTTCCTGCACTAAAGATGTAGTTTGTCAAAGAACATTTTGTCTGATAAACCTGTCCCCCATGAATTTTGCTAGCATAGTAATATCTGTTACAATTCTGATTTTTTTATACTTCTAATCAGCTTAGAAATCTCAGTAAAATATAAGCATAGGCCAGACCTGTAGCTCATATTAGCCTTAACAGTCATCACCTCCTTTTGATAATTTGGACTATAGGATGGCCTTGACCGATTATAAAGTATTAAAACTCATAAAGCCCATTGATTATGACATTTGGAAGTTTCTTGAAATAATTTTTTTGTGTGTTCCCATTTAAACCACACTGAAGGTATCAAGATCTTTGTTATAATTTCAAATCTGGTATGAGTCTGCATGATTCTGTGATGGTGCTCCTGATTTGCAGCACTCCAAGTGAAACACACAAACCTGAAGACTTCAAACACAGAGGCAAAGTTACATGCTCATAATGTGCCAAAATAGAAATTCTACTGGCAAAACTGAGTAATGTCAGACTAAAACCCTGGACTGTCAGCAATAAAAAACTGCGTGGGGGAAACATACTATTTAAAAGATCTTTTGTCACTTTGTCAAATTAAAAGTTATGTAATTGTCATATATAAACTGCTTTGTTAATCTAACTTTCTAATATCCATTCATATCAAAATAATCCATATTTTATTAGAGCAGAGACCAAATTTGTTAAATTTTCATATTCCAGTTCTCATACAATCTATCATTATGCCTATATAATCCTATTTTCTGCATGTAGATAAATGTACCCTAATAGATTCTGCTCTCATCCTCATTACACTAACAGAAATTGGAGATTATACTCTTGAAGTCTCAGGAATTGTAGCAGATTCACACTGTGGGAACTGAAAACTGAATATGGACCGTTTGGTGTTCTGTGCAGTCCATCTGAAGTATTGCTGCGCTAAATAAATGTATGAAGAACACACCATAGGATGTTAGTTACAGTCAAAGGATATGCTCCTAAATGCTTAGCTATCAAACTGCAAAACAAATTCAGTGAAGCTCCCAGGTCCGCTGAGAGCTGAATGAGCTTTACTGTGAAGACTTTAAAACAATGCAGAGGCTGAGACAGCTCAAGTTTGTAGCCAGTGGAAAAACAATCACTAAAAAGCTTAACACCCTATAAGTTGATTTTTATAACATTAGCTCTAAAGCATTGATTTTATTTTCTTCTCTTTACTGCCTTCAGTTTTTGAATTTAAAGAGATATTTCAAGCCACCTGTTTAAAGTCAATGCCTTTACTATAAACTTTGATTTGACTACAGATGTAGAAGATCTGTGGGAAAGGCTGGTATTGCGGAACGCATGAACTGAAGAAAAATGCAGGTAACTAAGAATTCAGACTGCAAAATATCGTGTATTGCTCTGTAATCTGGCTTGAGAGATTTGAAGATACTACCAACAGACAAAAAAAGGCTGCAGGTATGCACATGGACTGGAATAGAGAGGGAGGAGACAGGTCAGGGTGAACTGATATTGTTTTCTTTCCCAAGGACATGCAAAAGGACAGAATTCTTAAAAAAAAAAAA